>PNEQ01053151.1:0-13385 GCA_003012365.1 Medauroidea extradentata
TTAAACATATAACTCAAATATTGTAAATATTTTTTTCCTTGAGCACGTTTATTTAATTGAACTTTTATTTTACTGAGGTAAGTAGGTATTTTCTCAAAACTTTTGTCATTTACTTGCAAAAAGAGGCTAAATACTAAATTAAAAGTTAGTCATGACCAATGAGTACCTGCTTCATGTTAAAATATTTGGGCAGTTTGGTGATATGTACTTTAAAAATTTCAAAAGTACTCAGCCAGAAACACTTAACAAAAGAATGTGTGAACATCCATTGTGTAAACTCGCAGATTGCTAGGAGTGGATATAGACCTGGGCGGGGGGGGGGGGATGTTAGAGGAGGATCGTCAGCTTCTTAAGGTCAATTATTAAAGATGTTAAATATGCAGTTATTGCTGTGCAATAGCCTGATTTAAATTACTAGATTATTATGCTTCAGTCTGTGTGGGTCATGTCCCGATTCATTTTTCTAGGTTGTAATGTGTAGGTAGTGTGTTTGAAAGGCCAAATTGAACACACAGCTATGTAGTCTTTACATTAAAAACAATTAAGGTCTATAGGCCCACCAAAATAGTGGCAATATTGATCTTATTTTCATGTCTGGTATTTTGTAAGCATTAATTAACACTTAAGTTACTTATAGCCTTTATTAGATAATTATAGTCGAATGAAGTTAATCTGTGAAGAATAACATTTCATTGCATGTGCATTACAACGTAATCTTAGTGAAATTAGTTTATACCCGATAATTTGACCCAATTTATTGTTTCATACAATCACCACCTGGCTAACCTTTATTGGTTGAACATCTTGGCTACTTGGCGAAACAAAAAACAAATCCTGACAATTTACACATAGCGGTCTATTGGCACTGGACATTTAATTTAGTTTGTACATACCTAAAATAAGCATTTGTTCCACATTATTTGTAGTCAATTATTTTTACCAGTGAAAAAACAAAACAATTTTGAAAATATTTAACACAAGAAAAGTTAACCTAACCTCATTTTTCTAGTGTATTAGCTATATAAAAATTAATGAGGGGCCTCTAAAAAACTTGAGATCCAAAATAAAAGGTCTATTGCGAAAGTAGTTACCATCTTAAAAAAGTTAAGTGATAAAACATGGTTGCAATGTTTCCATCACATGCATTTTTATAAAAATTATAACTGGAGGTCAATACACTGCATCACGCACTTGTAAAGGTATAGCTACTGGCATACAATAATCACAGAGGTACAAGAGAGTCTTTAAATTCGTAGTGTTACCAAATACCGGTATTGTTTCTGAAGTACAGTTTAAATTCCCGCGCATAGTATCCTTAAGTCACGTGATAGGTGTTGGACACACGATTATACACAGCATGGTATACCGGACGCTCCCTCTACCCATATTATACCTCTATGGAACAAACCCTGTAATCATCCTCCTGCCACGGTTGCCAGAAACGGGCAAACACCCTCAGCCTGGTTGCAGCATGTTTGCAAACACCCTTGTAAACAGGAGCGCTAAATGCTCTGTTCGCAGGTACCGCTACCAATTCAACCGCTAAAATACTTTTAAGAGGGAGGGACGGACTCAAATGTAACCAATGGGAATTTGGGATTCGAGACAACTAAAGACGGATTTGATTTGCAGTTAAAGATGTTGTATTACATATCATTTATTAAATTAACAAAGAAGTGAGTTAATTATGAATTTTTTTTCTTAATTTTGATGGGATTCAGAGGTTTATTCTAGAAAGTGTGATAACAGTGTTTCACTTCCGACAAACCTTAGTAATAGGACACTGTTAACGTGAGAAAATGGGAGGAAACTTCTGTCAGTGATGAAGAGTGACAGCTACGTTACCTGCCATTCATACAGTTTGTTATGAGTTTGGAACGGAATGTAATTCGTTTGGCATGACCTGCCCCCTTATTTTTGTTTAACACTGGTAGAGAGAAGTGCCGATACAGACTGTAATTTTTTTTTACAAGCAAGGTTAATGTGATTATGACACATTTCGCACACAAAACCTATAATCAAGATACTAGCAACTGAAAAGTGGGTTGGTTGTAACATATTTACGACGTGAAGGCTGGTCCTAATAGGACTGTTTGTTAGCTGTCAATCATTCACTACAAGGTGGCGGGATGTTTGGATGGAAGGTTTAACATTGCAGCTGAAGGTTTGTTCATTTTCTTAAATTTTGCGCTCATGTTTGTTAAGTTACTTAGTTGTGAGTCGCTGATAATTACCTGTATATGATTTCGTTAACTGTAATCAGGAAATTTTACGTCTGAAGTGCTTAAAAATTCAGAATTGCTTATGATCGTTAGTTTACCCCGGAATAGTTATTTGCGAAGAGTGTTTTTTCCTTCTTATGGACATGTTAGTTAATTTTCGAAGACTTTATTTTATTTTCAAAGATATTTAAGCATACGTATATATAATTGTCTTAGTAGTTTTTGTTAATAGGACGTGAGCACATTTTCTTAAGTCTGTAGGCCTACCTAGTGACTCTTATTATTAGCGGTACTGATGTAGCTAATGCTTAGTGTATTTATGTTAATCATTTTAATAGACATTTTTATTAACTACAGAGAATGCAGAAGGCAAGGACAAGACTGGTTAGGACGAAGGGAACTTTTGCCCCCCTGTGATGTTGATGGAACTTAAGTGGAGTTCACTGAAGGAAATAGTGTGGAAAGACTGGTCAGTATGTACGAAATGACGAATAGAGAGGTAGGCTGGGGTAAGTTAAGGTGCCTAATTAACTAAGGCAGAATTAGGAGGAAGAGGGAGTAATAGTTAGAAGATTCAGATGATGATCAGCAAAGCAGAGCATGATAGGCAGTCTATACTTAGGTTGGGAGGGATTGTGATTTGCTTTCGGAGGAGTTGTGGGTGAGGGGGTTGAGAAGTTATGAGGTGTTTGATAGATGATTGATGAAGGGGTTGTAGCTTGCCACAGGTTTATTGTCTAATTGCCAGTATAGTTATTATTATATTATTCTTGTAGCGTACATATATACAATTGAAACCAATTTTTGTTAAGTAAGTGGAGGGTGTTGCTAAAAGTCATGTCTACCTAGTAATTTGTAGGAAAATAAGCTGATGCCTAAATACTTTGTCCATGATGGCCCATTCAGTACTTGCCAAATCATACGAAGTAGGAATGACGTAAAATGCTACTTGTGTAGGATATTTTCAGGACCCTATTTTGATTATAAATGTCTGTTTAGCAATCTTTGAATGTTTTACATATTTTTTTAGACTATTATATATACACAAGTTAAAACATATTTGTTACCAACATAATATTTTAATAATAAATTTTGTCATGTTGTTGACATGAGATTTTAGGTGCATTTTATTAAGACTTACCAGTAGGCCTACACTGCTTGCTTTTACTAGAACAGGGTAGGTGATAACACTGATTTTTTGTTGACATTTTCAGCATACCATGCAAAACAGGTAGTAAATACAATCTGTCACAATGTTAATTTGTCTTGGTCTTGGGCTGGTGGAGTCTGATTCGGACAGTGGAAAAACTTGGGAGTCGGAGTCTATAGCTCTGGTTACTGATTCCACAGCCCTGGTGGAGAGGGTGGTGTTTAAAAAGGCTCTAGGTATGCTGGGAAGGGTATTGAAGGATTTTAGTAGTGCAGTGAAAGAAAAGTTGTATTTTACCATGGTACGGCTAATGTTATAGTATGCTGCAGCAGAGCGGAACCCGTAAGTTATGTGGTATTTGAGGAGTGGGAGCTGGAAAAGGTGCAAAGACTGGCAGCAAGGTGGGTGAAGGATAAATGGAGAGGGCAAGGGCATGCTGGTGAGAACGAAGGGAACTTTCTGTTTGGCAGTGATATGGTCATCATGACCTTATGTTGCACACACGTGTAGTGTCTTATAATTCAGTACAGCCTACTCATGTCTTGCAACCAAGTGTTAAGTACGTGTTGATATTTTATACTGTGAATATTGTTGGTCATAAATCTTTATTCTAATTGTTCTGCTTATTTAATAGCAGCTCACAGTTAAGCTGTTGCCTAGTGGCAAGCATATGCTCATTTATACCCTATCAAGACCATTTCTAAACTCTCCAACATATTTCACTGACACCAAATCTACCCTCAGTAAATTCCACTTGCTTTCTTATCTTGTCAATATAGAATGTTTATCTTTTTCTCTTCTCCTCCAGACCCTCTGAATTTTCTTGCTACTGTTTCATCTCCCTCTTTATTTCCCTGTAACTAGATGAACCAAGCCTCACCCAACCTCCTTTCACTATTCTTTACATCTTGACAAGCCTTTTCACTTCTCTTCTATCTTTAATTGTTTTTAAGTTGTAAAAATTGTGTATTACAGTATTTTAAGTGTACGAATAAAATTTACACAACTGTGTATTAAAATATTAGTACGTTTCATATAATAATAGTAACAATAATAATTTTGCATTTGAGCTGTTGCACGATGTAAAGTTTTCAATCCTTAAGCTGGATTCACAACCAACACTTAGGCCTAGAACACACATTTGTTGTTTCAGGATCACAGGAATAAAACACACTTTACGGCCTCCAGATAATTATTATTTTTCCATGGTCTACACTTCAGGGTAACACACGTGAAACAACACACCATCAGCTAGCGGTTACTGACTCAAGGCTGCCAATTCTCTTGGCTATATTTATTTACAGTAGCAACTACTGCAACACCTCCCCCTCTTTCCTTCAACTAATTGGCTGAAGGGTCATATGGTTTCTTAGCAGTCACACATCACCCACTTCTGGTAACATAGTTCTCACCAACTTGTGATTTTGTTACACTTGCTTCTTTTACCCTATTTTCAGCGTTGTTGAACCCTTTAAACCCTACATCATGATCTTTAGTCCTCCTAAGCCTTTCATCTTTGTAAACATTATCAAACCCTCTAAAACCTACACCTCTACTCTCGACTTTATCATGCCCCATCACTGGACTTGTGTGTGTAGCTTCCTCCAACTCAGGAGCGGGCGGATGTATCTGCCACGGTTCAGCCAGCTTGCCCATTTTTGATTTGTTATTTGAGTCTGTTAACATGTCAGCATCAGGGATCTGTCTGCCTGCAAGTTCTGCAAGCCTAGTTTTAGTTTAAGTTGACTAGTGATCCTCCTCACTACTGTACTCTGTTATTCTGATCCTTTTGCACCCAGTACGACCTAGGTTCCTTACACTTAGATACTACTACTCCTGGCTCCCAGCAGCTTTCATTCCCAGTCGTAATTAAAACCCTGTCTCCATCTTTAAGCTTTAATTCTTGCCTCCATGCTGTCTTATCATACCTCAATTTGACTTTGTTTTGCCTTGAGGGTTTCATAGATGCCCTCCTGTACTACTGGTTTAAGTGCCTGTGTGATAATGGGCACCTTGGCCCTAATACACCTACTAAACAATATCTGAGCCGGGGAAGCCTGTGAGCCAGTTACAGGTGTATTATTATGTTCTCGTAGGAGGTCTCTAAAGTCTGTACCCTCTAGTTTACGTTCCCTTAATATTTTCTTACCAATACGTACTGCTTTTTCAGCCATTCCGTTACTACGGTGATAATGAGGGCTGCTGGTCGTAAGGCTAATACCTTTGCTCCTGTAATATTTCTTGCACTCGTAGGAGGGGAATGGTGCATTATCTGCTACAAGATCTTTTGGGAACCCTTGGACATTGAATACATTCTGCATTGCATCTATGATGGATTTAGAGTTCTTATTGTTTAAGGGGCATATATCCATCCATTGAGCAGGGCTGTAATTAGAACTGAGAATGAAAGCTGCTGGGAGCCAGGAGTAGTAGTATCTAAGTGTAAGGAACCTAGGTCGTACTGGGTGCGGAAGGATCAGAATAACAGAGTAGTGAGAAGGATCACTAGTCAACTTAAACAAAATAAAACTAGGCTTGCAGAACTTGCAGACAGACAGATCCCTGATGCTTGCTTTGCTCATACGCTTTGCAGTGATTTGCCGCCTTTTCAAGTGTCAGATTTTCCATTCGTAGCAATGCTACTTGCACCACCTTATCACGTACACCTTGGACTATGCCGTCCCGTAGCATCTTGTCTTCTGTGCTTCCTTTTTGACCCATTGAAGCTGTATCCCTGTTGTAATTACAGTTTCAGATAATTTGTCTAATTGACGTATGGAAGTGTTCAAAGCTCTCTCCCTCCTCTTGTGTTCTCTGATTAAACACATAACATTCAAAAACCTTACTGTAATCGTCACGATCTGCTTCTGGCATGGGAATTGTTGATAGGATCCGAGCCGATGCACTTCCCATCATGTTCCTCAGCAGTGAAATCTTTACTTTGTCATGAGACTGATCTTGCCCTGTGCCAGTCAAATAGTCTTCGAATTGTGTCTCCCAAAATTTCCATTCTGCGCAAGTCTTTGAGCCTTGGAGATCATCAGGCGGTAGTTTTACATTCCCCGCCCGTCGCACATAGCTGGTTTATCCAAATGCTGCATTTGATTTACCTGTCCTAGACTACCGTTAAGCACAAAGTATGTCAGGTACTCCACACGACTGCGTCATGTTTCAGGACCACAGGAATAAAACACACATTACGGCCTCCAGATAATTATTATTTTTCCATGGTCTACACTTCAGGATAACACACGTGAAACAACACACAGTCAGCTAGCGGTTACTGACTCAAGGCAGCCAATTCTGTAGGCTATATTTATTTACAGTAGTAGCAACTATCACAACATTTGTAAAATTAGAACCACTGAGTGTAGCCATTCACATCATCACATAGTGTGCATACATTTATGATAGAGTTGGTCAGCTTAATACTTATTACATGACTATGTACGCTAAGTGGTGGTTGTGAATCCAACTTTAAAGTAGCTGTAAGAATGTAGGACAAAATTCAATACTAAAACATTTTTCAAATATGTCTACTTTTGTTGTAAATTATTGTATATGTTTATTTCCAAAACTGTTAAAATGTTATTTACAATCAACATTTTGCCCTAACACAAAACATTTTTGTATATAGGCCTACTATTTATATTCTGTGGTGTTGTAAATTCAATCTAAAAATCCTAACATGTACATATGCGCATAGATGTGATTGTGAATCCAGCTTTACTTACACTCTCTTCAGACCCTTCCTGAACAACCTAACCCTCTCAACTATCACCAGCTTCCCCCCTCCCAGTATATTCCACTCCCTCACTGACCTGACATTCATTGGCTGCTTAACCCTCTGCGTCTTCCACCAAACTGTCTGTATCTTCTCACTGTTGTTCCCTGTCCCTCTGTAACCATCCTTGAATAACTGGGAGCTTAAGAACAACAACGAATACTTTAAAAACTTTTTAAATTGTATAAAAAATAATTATATTTTGTTTGGCAAATATTATGTGTAAATGCTCATATACCGGCTAAACTATTAATTTTGGACGTGTGGTTTATCAACGAAAAATTTTTCTATAGTGGTTAGAAGTAATGCTATATAAACACAGTTTTTCCTTTAGGTTACAGTAGGTTGTTAGTTAAGGTTAGGTTACCTTGCCAAACAAAAATTTTCTTTGTGTAGGACTACTCTAACCACTATAGAAACACTTATAGCTGTAAAATCATTAGTTTGGCAGGTGTAAGATAAGTAGACATACTTATTATTTACCTTTTACTTTATTTGATTTTTACAGTTATTTTAGAGGTACTAAAGTTTAAAAAGCTACAAATAAAACTTGAAGTAAAAATTAAAAAGAACCAAGCCACATCAAATGATCCCTTAAAAAGTAAAAAAATAATCTAGGTCTCATATGTTTACATGATTCTCAGTTTCAAATGTTTGTGATTCTTACATGCTTCAGGGATCAGTAAAAAGTGAACAAAATATGAAGTTAAATTCAGCTAAATTTGAACAGAAAGAATCAAAACAAGAACAAACCCATAAAATGAAGTGTTAATCTGAAAACTGAATTTAAATATAATTTAAGATTTGGGTTTATCTTTTGGAATCATTACATGTACACACAGTACATAGGCTAGGCTATAATATAACTTACTTTAGTTTTGTTCAGTTACTTATTTTGATTCAAGTTTGATAGTTTAAACTATCTATTTAGTTTACCTGGCAGTCTCCTGAAACATTTAAGGATCAACAGTAATGTAAAACTATTATTTCATACTTTTTAAAGTGTTATTTTAGGAGTTGGGGTTTTTCTTTCAATTTTTTATCTAAGTATAGTTTTCCAGTTATTATTTTACACAGCATATTCATTTACTGACAGTAAATAATGTTACAGGTTGGGGTAAGGTCCTCTGAGGTATGGAGGTCTGTGATTAAATTAATGATAACCTAATTCATTTACAACTTTCTACATCAAAATGTTTAAAATGTCACTAAGGTTTAATCATTATTAAATAAATGTCTGTAAAAGTCATCAATATGTTTCAAGTTGATAGCAAACAAATTAAGTTGTTACTATGTGCACAAATGTTATAAAATCTAAACAATAAAATATCAGTCCTCTATACAATTTCTCTGTACACAAATGTCTCTCTGACCACTCTCAAACAGCAGATCCATTGTCCTAGCCTGGAACATCCCGATGATCCTCTTGAAGTTACGGAGCACCCTCGTTGCACTACTCCTCGCAGCCGAACACCCAATTCTAATGCCCAACCCAGACCGTCTACACTGAATAATCGAGGGGCTATAGGATGCACAAGCAATGTGTGATCCGAGAACAGGTCGTCGAGATACTGAAGGAAGGTGTAATCAAACCATTAAATATTGTTATAATGCCAGCAGTGTGCTAGTGCTGAAGAAGGATGGGACCTTGCATTTTTGTGTGGACTTTCGTTTGCTCAACATGGTGACAGAGAGTGCTCCACCACTGCGGATAAGTGTCAACGAGACCTTGGCAGGCCTGGGGGAAGGCAGTGTGTTCTCGGCATTAGACTTGAAGTCAGGTTATTGGTAAGTGCCAATACGTCCAGAAGATCCGGAGAATATTGACTTTACGATGCCGGACGGACACAGTTTTCAGTTCTGGACAACGCCATTTGGCCTAAAGTGTGCCCCCTCAACCTTCCAGTACATGATGACGTGGGTGCTGGAGGGGTACATAGGGGATTTCATCACAGCGTACCTCGATATCATCTGGTCATGGACACCATTTGAGTCTAGTCTTGGAGCGGCTGGCGATGCAGCAGCTTGTCATCCCCCCCCCCCCAAAAGTATCATGTCAGTACAACCTCTGTTGACTTCCTCAGGCATGTGATCCGGCCAGAGGGTAAGTACGTCCACCCAGCTCACTTGGACAAAATCGCAGACAGCACCTTCCAGACGACCAGGAAACAGATGCACTGGTTGAGGAACTTCATCCCTCACTTCGCCACCGTCACCATCCCTCTCACTGACTTACTTGTAAAAAGAAAATTCTTGTGGAGTGAACGTGCCCAGAGGGCACTTGAATAGTTGAAATATCAGTTCACAAAGTGCCATATGTTGTTTCGCATTAACGCAAAGTGATGGCTGTAAGTCCAAACAGACACCAGTGCAGAAGATGCTGCTGCAGCGTGTTACCATCTGTCCGATGCTGGGACATGACTCATCATCAACTACACCAGCACCAAGCTAAGGGATGTGGAGTTTCTCTACCATAGCAACAAGTGGGAGTACTTGGCGATGGTCTGGAGTTTCCGCAAGTACTGCCCCCACCTGGAAGCAAACAAATTCACTTTCCAGACTGACAGCAAATGCCTGATGTGGCTGGATACAATGCAAGGAAGGAGAGGTAAATTATCGGCTGGGCATTGCTGTTGCATTCCTTTGATTCTACGGCTAAGCACTTCATTAGAGTGGACAATGAACCTCCCAATCACTTGTCACGGGATCCCAGCTTGGCACAGACCATTATGGATGACCAAGACATGTCAGTGATATTCCCTCCAGGATGCTCCCCAAGCCAGCGGAGTGAAGACAAAGTAACTGAAAACGTCTTACCTCAGGTGATCACACAGACGGCCTGACCGACCACTGGGTTGGCTGTGGATAATCACGTTCTTAACGTGCAAAAACATTCCCTACGGCATTGTGCTTAGTAGCCAAATGCACAGATGGTACTGTGGAGCGTGTGCGAGTGAGGGATCAAGTGCTGGGAACGAGACTTCCAGTTGTGGATACTGCATGGAAAGTGTTCGTGGCCCCTGAGGCGAGAGAGACGGTGTTGAGCTTTGTACATAGTGATATATCAGCGGGACATCTTGGAACGTAATAGAATATTTTCAGTGACCTGGCCTCAGAGTTGACATGCACAAATTCATCGGGAAGGTTGGGGGGGCTGGCAGGATTGCCAACAGAAAAAGGTGCGCATAGCAGATGGGATAGGACCGAATGGTACTCTCTCCACTACCCCCCTTGAAGCTATAGCAATGGACTTAATAGGACTGTATCTCCAGACCACGAAGGGGTGTCGTTTCGTACTGATAGTTACGGATATGTTCTCCCATTGGGTGGAGGCCTACCCACTAACGAACACTTGCAGCTGGACCATTACAAAAGTGCTCCAGGACTATTTGCTCACTGGGGCTACCCACGCATGCTACTATCTGATAATGGCACATAGTTCGTTAGCAGGCAAGGGAGGAGGTGGTGTCGCGAACTACAGCTGAAGCACAATACAACGCTGGCTTACCACCCTTGTGTTAACCCGACCAAGAGGTGGTCTCACAGTTTCAGTGATAATTTTAAGTTTGATAGTATTTAAGTGCTCTCGTCATGTGACAGCTTATGTTGAAGTGTTTTAAGTGCGTCAGTTCTTACTATCTTGCTACATTATTTAACCATATGTATTGTGGCGTGGAGGCACAATAAAAAAATTTAACATTTTATAAATAGTGGATTAATCTCATCCTGTTGTAGAAAAAACTTTTGAAATATTGCTGTTTACATCTGGAATGGTTGTCAGTACACTATTGCATATTCATAACATGGAAAAAATTATTAAAATTAAATAAATATCAAAATTATCCTAATTTTATGCAAATATCTATGGCCGGAAGAAGTCTGTTTTCTTATATTATATTTGAAAAAGCATGTTAACTTATGAATACGACATGAAAGAATATTATCAACTACCCTTATTTTTATACCTATTTACACACACTGAATACCGGTAAATGTACAAACAAGTCTATATTTTTCACAACCGTCTGCTGCTGTAAAAAAAGTCTAATTTTATCTTTTTCAAATATTATTTGCGAACAATTTTTCAACTTATAAAAATTACATGAAAGAAAATTATCAAGTACCCTCATTTTTACACCCACTTACATCACTCTGAATAAATGTAAAAACAATTAAAAAATTTATAGAACCTCTGCTACTGTAATAAATTGTGTTCAATCTACCGTTTGTGAGGTATGATACACACGAAAGCATGGCACTACACACAGATAAACGTTGCAGTCTGCACAAAAGTAACTGCTCTCTCTGCGGATTTTTTCCCCTTTGAGTGCTGCACATAGCACATTGTCTTGTTGGGTTGACTTTCTTCTCAGTTGCTGGTATCAGCTCTGGAAAATGCCTTCCTGTCAGACGGAGAGGATGTGGTGTTGTTCCCGGGCATCCCTGAGGAGATATGACCAATGGCTGATATTTTTTAAATATCTTCTGGACAATTTTAGTCTGTACAGTAGAACACCATTAATCCGGAATGGTCATGACCGAGACAATCACGTATTAGCACATTTCTCGGACTAACGATAAAAAGTCTGGAAGTGCATTCCAGACACATTCCTGCTATGTGCAGCTGGGTATGAAGGCCAAGGTCGTGTGACGTCACAGTTCCTGAGTCACAATATATTTGGCGCACGTTGAAAACTGATGCAGCAGATGGATAAGTGTATTGACGTACCGTATTATTTACCCAGGTAACCACACCTGTATTTTTAGATCACCTCGGCAGGAAAAAAAATTATTTGAAGCAAAAAATTTAAATTCTTAGTTCATTGCATGCTTATGGCCACCGTTTTCCATTATGTAATTAAATACGCAGCTGTAATATTTTTATAAATCGGTGCTCGCGCTGAAAACGTGCCCACCAGTACAATAAATAAATTGGCTGGGCAGCCGTGTGACGTTTGGCAACAGCTCCAAAGTAGTGGAGAAGAAAGAAGAAATGTGACCTTGGCAGCTTTGTTCTCCCGCCCTTGCACGGCATGACAATGACCATGATGTCACGGGCCAGTTAAAGGATGCATGTTTGCAAAATTTCTGTCTCTTAGAGTTCACTGGCAATTTTCAGTGATTTCAAAACACACATTTCTGCCGAACTGTCGTTTTTCTTTAATGAATTGAAGCAGCCTTTCTTCAATTTCCAGAAATTTGGATTTAGCCCCTCTAAAGGCAGTCTTTAATCACTAACTGAACGAAGTTTGTCAGTGTTTTTCCTCCAATCCTGTATGCACAACTCATCCACATAAAATTTTTTCCCGCAGCACGATTACCTATCACCTCTGCTTCACCCACAATTTTTAGTTTTTTGGACACTGTGAAGGAACGCAACTTCTTACGGTTCATCTTGTAATCTCGCGTCTATAAAGTGCCCAAATAAACAATCCAATTATGCTACTACTGTGCCGTTTGTTGGCACATGCTCGTTTGTTTTTATTTGTTTTGTCTAGTTCGTCTATTCGTAGTGGTAACTAGATAATATTTTTATTTTGGCAAAGTTACTCCACCCCAGCACTGGTTATTTCTTTAATCTTCGGTAAACTTGTAATAGTAGTAAACTGCTTATTATTTTATAAAGAAAATTTCAGGTAATTATTTATGTGCAGTTAAGGCAGTGTGGTATACTTACGAAACTCTAATCATGATCTGATCATATTTGTTTTCAAGTGAATCAAACAAATTTTTTTATTGGTAAAATTTAAATTAAAATATCATGTTTTGACTATTAAAACACGTGTGTGTGTTTTAAATTATTTTGCTAAGGAAATATTGTTCGATACTGTCGAAATACTATTTTGGTAACATCAAGTAGCTACGACTCTATGCCGGCTATAACCTCTAGGCATTCATTTGTCTCGACCTTGTTGTCTCTTACACATCATGGCGTGAACATCAACCAAACACTTAGTGTTCTTTATCCGTTTATAATGTCGTAATCCGACAAGTTTTCCGCCTAGGGTGAGTAGTTTATTCTTTCTATTCATTGGGTCATTCCATTTTAAATCAACAAATCGAGGTTGCTGCATGATTTTAGATTTTCACAGAATTTTGTAGGTTGTTGGAACATACTATCTAGAGTACAAAAATATCTTTTTTAGATTTTTAGTTAAAACATTTTTTTATATATACGCATTAATAGATACAATTGCGCGCTAAAATTTCGCTTTTTAGTACTTTTTGT
>PNEQ01053157.1:0-40452 GCA_003012365.1 Medauroidea extradentata
AGCAGAACGGATGGTGCAGGTAGTCAAGGACAAGCTTAAGAAACTACGAGCAGGGGACTGGCGCACAAGACTGCAGAGAATACTCTTTGCACTACGCACTACCCCATCAACAACAACCCAAAAATCTCCAGCAGAGCTGTTAATGGGTAGGAAATTGAAAACAGTTTTTGATAGGTTGCATCCAAGCACACAATGCCTTGCTAGAGAAGAAACTCACAGCAGGGTTCAGACACAGAGACGACAGTTCATGGAAGGAGACAGCATACTTTTTCGAAACTATGGAGCAGGTCCCAAATGGATTCCGGGAGTGGTTATAGCAAGGAATGGACCAGTAATGTACAAAGTTGAATGTACGGGAAGCAGACAGGTGCACCAGCGACACATTGATCAGTTGGTACGTCGCACACCGGGGGAGAAGATGTCTTCAGGTCGACCAGCCAGTGCTACACATCCAGGAGAGACTTCTGTGCAATATCCACTGAATACTTATCGCAGCGGGAGTCCAGGGGTGTCCTGTGTTTCCAGGTCATCGGAGCATCAATCGCCAGGATCGCCTTTCAAAGGGTTTCCGGAGGATTCAATGAATTGGGATTTAGGGGCAGCTGGACAGACAATTGATGGGACAACACCCTTGGAAGTGACAATGCCACAGACTCCTCGGAGGATGTAGCAGTACCAGAAGATCGTAGTTCAGCACTGTTGACAGTTCCAGTAGAGCAGCATAAGAGACTCACACCAGTTCCTACAGAGCGAACATCCACGAGGATCAAGACACAGCCACGGAAATTTACAGATTATGTAGTGTCTGGTTTAGGCTAGAGGGTATCCCGCAAGATTAACTAGTGCATATGTTTTAACTGTGAGGGGAGGAGTGTTATGTATTGCATGTATGTTGTGTGTATATTGACATTGTGTATTGACTAGAGTGGTATGGGAACACGCAAGACAGTGTAAAATGGCGTGCGCGACGGTAACCTGTGTACTGAGAGATAGACTCAGAGAATAGGTAATCATATGAAGCAGGACACCTTCCAGGCCCGTGTAGTGGCATATCCGTATACCCAGTGCCGACGGACGGGACATAAAACATACTATCTATTCAAACTATCACGGCATCACGTGCGGTAGAGAGAGAACTCTCATCTCAGGGTATTTCATGGGTACGAAGGCGTGCAAGAGCACGGAAATTAAATAAATCAGATTTCATATGAATGGCACATTTACTTCGGCGCAAAGTTACTTGGCATATATATATGCATATATATATATATATATATATATATATATATATATATATATATATATGCATATATATATAAATGAAAGCTGACTGATTGGCTGACCGACTGACATATCAAACTGCAGCCCAAACCACTGGACCTAGAATCGTGAAAATTTTGTGGGGGTTCCCTTCAGGTCGTAGGTGAGCACTAAGAAGGGATTTTTCGAAATTCAACCTCTAAGGGGGTGAAAAGGGGTGAAATGTGTTTCCGAAGAAACGTCGATAGAGCTCGAACCCGACGGCCTATCATCGTGATTATTACTTTAATAGGACACACGTAAAAAAGCATATTAGCCAATTTACGGATTTTTCGAAGTTCAATATTTAAGGGGGTGAAAAGACCTTAAATGTGTTTCCAATCAACTATCGATATCTATCGAACCCTTCGGGATAGAGATATTCACTTCAAAATATTGCTTACGTAAATACCCAAAAAGTAGTTTTAGGTTTTTTTGAAATTCGACCCCCAGGCAGTAAAAAGGGGCAAAATGTGTTTTTAATGAATCGTCTTTATCTTTGAAACACAATTGGCTATCGTTGTGATTTTAACTTTAATTGGTTACTTTTACAAATATCTATGACAGGACTCAAAGACGTTTCGAAATTCTTTATTGAAAGGGGTGAAAATACGTGAAATGTGTTTTCGATTATCCTTCCATATCTATCGAATCAATTGAGATATCGACGTACTCATTGCTTTAAATTGGTGCTTTTGTAAATATCCCAAGTACCGTTTAAAATATATTTTCCGAATTCGGCCCTAAACTGGTTAAAGAAGGGGTAATATGAGTTTTCGACTCACATTCAAAATATATCGATCCCATAGCTTTTTATATAGCGACGTGATTTTTGTTTAGGATTGATGCTTACTCAAATACCTAAAAAGCAATTTCAGGAATTTTCGAAATTCGCCACATAAGGACGTGAAAAGGGGTGAAAAGTGGTGAAAAGCATTTTCAATTAATCGTCGATATATATTGAACCCAGCGGGCTAATGTTGTGTTTTTTTCCCACAAGATACCAATAAAGTATTCTAAAACGTGATTCAAGGGTTTTTCGAAATTTACTCTCTTAGATGGTGAAAAGACCTTGAATGTGTTTTAGATAAATACTCGATATCTATCAAACCCGTCGAGATATACAATCAATTTTTGCTTCAGGATGATGGTTACAGAAATTATCGCAAAACAATTTCAGATTTTTCGAAATTCGATTTATCAATACTGTGCAGGGGTGATATGCATTTTTTTTTATTAGTAAATGATCGATTTTGATTCGACTGAACGGGCTAGCGACGTGATTTAGCTACACTTCAGTTGGATACTTATACAAATGTGTAAGATGTAAATTTAAAATATTTAGAAATTCGACACCCATAAGGTTTAAAAAGCACAAAATTCGTTTTCCAACAACCCACAATATCTATCAAACCAGTAGCAATATTGAGGTGTTGTTCGCGTCAGAGTGATGCTTACGTAAATATTTAAAAAATATGTATGTAATTTTTTTCTTTATAAGAAACGTGATTATTAAGAATAAAACTTAGTTGGTCAATAATCAAGGCAAACGATCCGAAAAGCAGGAACGAGCAGCGAGAAACAACCTATACAGGAGTTTCACTACAGTAACCAATCGAGACGTGGTGTTGTACAACCTCTATGAGCCCAGGACACAGACATTTTATTTTCATGAATTATTTTGACGTTACGTGACGCAGTTGTTTGTTACTCAGGTCTAAATTCCGGGAGGTTCTGGGCTCGAATTCCGTTAAAAGCTGCGCGCGAACGTACAATGCAGATCGATTAGTGCAAGTTACATGTCTTTAAAAGGGGTAAAATTGCAGTTCGCTTTCCACTTAAGTTCCTCTACAATATCAGCTGACAAATCGTCAATATACTGCCAAAAGTGATTAAGTCATAAATGCTATTTTGTTTTAAAACAGTATTAAATTGTAGATATTAACAAAAATGTGGTATGTTACTATACGTGACACAACAGTACGAAACGACAAATAGACTTTAAACTTGGTCAATTGTTCGTGAACAACATATACATATTCCTAGCATTTTTATAATTTTATATCATTTTGACTTTTGTCACTTTTGGCAGTAAACAGACGATATATCTTCTCACTAATCTCAAGTTTGGGGCACCAAATACGTTTCCGCGAAACCTTTACCCACTGAAACTTTGTAATGGCAATAAAGTTAAAGTGAATATTTTGAAAATATATAACTGAGGGAAGCGTCACCAATGGTTGTGCACAGGGTAAACAGATGTTTCTCATTCGATTAACCTCTTACCTTAGGTGTCTGCAACTACCCCACAACGTCAAATAGGCAGGGCTATAAATAAGGCCCAGGCGAAGTCGCTGTTAGTGGCAGGGACAAACTTAAGACTGCTTTTCGCGTGGACAGCTATAGCTACTTATCCTGCTGCATAATTAGTTCAACTAACCACTTGGACATTCTAACACTTGATGACTAAAGTACCAATCTTGTGTACAAAGAGGTTTATAAATTAAAGTAAATATCAGTTACGAATAATACTCGCGAGCAATGCCGCGGGGGACTGCTAAAGAGAGAGAGAGAGAGTGAGTGTGTACATATGTGTGTATATATATATATATATATATATATATATATACACACATATAAATAATAAAAAAACTCCACCACTGCTCTACTAATACAAAATACAGCTTAGGCCATTTACAAGAGTTACAAATAAAAGAGTTCCTTCAGGCCCGCATCACGCCCAAACACATTTGTAATCTCGTACCCAAAATTACTGCGCCACTCAAATGATCAAGCGGAGAATTGATAGAAATAAATGAAAATCAAGAAATATGAAGCTACTAATTCATCTTAGGCACATGGCCCTCGCCCTCACGTAGTTCAGCCAGCCACGTGGGTGAACCCCTTATCTCGCGAGCACAGTCTTCATCTCACAGCGGGTAAAGCAGAACTGGGGACAGCCCAGGGCACGCGCAGCTGACCAAGGGTGCCATAGCCTCCAACCCAGTGCAGATATCCCTTCGGAACTCTTTTAATTACTATGCCGTACACAAATTGCTTAGAACTCTCAATTTAAAATATACGACTCCTGGCAATATATACTCAATACATAAATTTCTAGATTACGTTAAAAGGAACATTTTGACATAAAATTATACAATATACCAAAGGCGTCACTGGCGGAGTGATACATTGCGGCCATAGCAGGAAACTTAGCAACGGGCAATTCCCAGAATTCAAGGCCCTTTGTCAAACCTCACGTGCTCCTCGCCTGAAGCCATCTACAAAGATCAAACTTACACAAAACTGAAAATGTGAAATATGCCCTATGGCCTTTAAAATACATCAACAAGTTACTTAGATAAAAGTTCATGAAATATATAGCTGAACAAAATGAGACTACTCTGAATTCTCTATGATAAAACTGACTGATCTATACCAATAAATTACTAATTATGAAAATTAAGCTAACTTTAGCCCTATGTAGCCCACCGCAATAATTATTGATTAGGTAAATACAAATGAATTTGTTTTGAAATTGATAGCTTCTTGCTTCAGGATGGCGTTCCATAGCCTCGCAGGACTAAAGTTCAGATCTTGATGTTAGAAATTATAGCTCAATAAATAAAGAAAATATTTAATTAAGATGATAAAATCTCCAGAACAAACGATGCACTTACGCTCAGAAAGCCGGACAGACTCATCACTTTGACCGGGCAACTCATGAAATATGGGGCTTCACTTCACACTGCACAGGGACTTGGCATAACCGCCAGGTCATCCATGCACTCACCCTCCTGAACGGTTGAGTCCGCTCCTCTTCAAACTGTTGGATGATGTCTCTGAGATGCCAACAGTTTACCTTTACCTTACCTACCTTCTTACCATATATGCTGGGGTTGATGTCTGTAAGGTGCCACAGCCCCATACAGAACAGTCCGTCGCAGAGGGTTGATGTGGTGCCCTCTGCGATACCTATCCCAAAATTTGTCTGATGGCGAATCCTTCACCCCTACCAAAACTTCTTGCCACCTCTCCTAACATGAGTATCAGGGCGACTCTTAAGGGGAAGCCAAAGCAAGTGCAACTAGTTATGTAGTTAACCCATAGACGAGGCAATGTAACTAAGTTAATCTTTATAGTGTGGATACACTTAACCAGTTCTTAGATACTTCAGAAGGCTGGCAAGCTAACCAATGTCTCAATTCCCAGACGCTATTGAGATGGCCAGAAGGGCCGAGAAAGTTAAGCGGAAAAGCTAACTTGGTCTCGAAGCAAGAGGTCGTAGGTTGGATCTGGGGAAGGAGAAGGTCAGGTATGTAGGATCCAAAAGTGAAGGAAAAAGGCAGTACAGACAGAGTCAAGGTGGAGCTGAGTTTAATATAAAACAATGCACAGTCCCAGCTTGTACCCACGGTAGTTAAACCAGTACACAGTTATCCTACTACCACCTAGCATGAAGTGTGACTTGTTGGGTGGGGGGGAGGGCAGGGCTGCCCTAATCGTTGCTGCGCACGAGTCAATGTTTGGGCGAAAATGTGCACCACGTTAAGGTTCAGGTGTGAGACTCGGCCGATGGAAGGCTGCACAACACAGTGATGTAACTTGGATAACTACTGCCGGACTGACGACTGTCGAAAGAATGGCGAGAATGGCCCTGATTTTCCTCTGCGTGCGCCTTATGTACCCTACTAGCTGGGGGTGAGTGGGGGAGGGAGGAAGTGGTAATGATAGTGTCTCTGCGCAGTCCAGGGCCAGGAGATGCAGGGTGGAAAGCTCGCTCGAGCGCCGTGTGATGCTCAGGGTGGTGGGCATGTAACCCACTCTCTGTGGTGCCTGGTGATGCGTGGCGGGCTGCCTGCTTACAGACAGCGGCAGCAGCGCGACTGGTGGCCAGCCGGCAGGGTGTGCAACGTCGTAGAGGAAGGGAGAGGATAACCAGCAGGACTCTGTGAGGAGGCTCAATAGAGGAGATGCGCCCGCGGCACGTAAACGAATTAAGTAAGCCATGCATGAGAAAGAGTATTAACAGCCAACATGATGCATTTGCTAATTACTACACAATTTCTCTTAAACCTAAAAGCAAGTCAAATATTTTAAAGTACGATAATAGATGCAGCTGTAACACCTTAACAGTGTTTTGAAAGCTAAGCAATACGGCACGTATATACAATTGTCTACAGCAGGTGAAAATTGAAAATTTTATTAAACAGACAATAAAGTCACGTAAGTACAAATATAACAATTACATTTAAACATACACCTTGTTACAGGCAACACTTGGTATTAGTCAGGCAGGTACAAATACTTGAAAGTCTATCTATAAAAATTTTAAAACTTAAGTTTCTCTTTAGAGCTACAAAATGTGTAAACAATAAAATAATTCTTGTGAAGTACTGTAACTTGTACAAAAAAAATAGTACCCAAAATAAAGTTCTTCTTGCCATCAAGTTGTTTCTCAGAACTGTTTCTTGTTCACATGTTTACAATGTTGATAATTCTTGAGATTCAATATTTAACACAGTAGACATCTACAGAATGGCAAGCGATATCATAAAATAGTCATAAAAAGAAAATTTTACGAACAGTCTTTCATATCAACAGTTTGTTCTCTGAATATAATAACAAAACTAATTTGCAATTACTACGCACTTGAACAAACCTACTTGCAACACACACAACACATTGTACAATACAATTATGTACTGATTCTTGCAACTTAATTAATTTTCGCAGAAAGTTACCAAAGGACATGAATACTGTAGCAAATACCTAAGATAAACGATAAGCACTTTAATTACTACGTGTAATGCAAATAATATCAGATGTTTACTTCCTCCAATTAAAGTAAAATAATGAAAAATTGTGTATCATCGACAACGTACATATGCAACTAAGTAGTAACTTTGTAATAAGTTAATTATGTATTAGCTTACTTACATACAAATAGTAACTACACTACAGTACAATTTACAATGTTACTTGTGAATTTGTGAGTTTCTTATGAATTAAATGTTTTTAGTGTAGTTAATGTGCTTTCCCCGCTCAAAACATAGGAGATGTGGACAATCAAGGTCAGCCTGGTGGAGCACTCATTGTCATTACCAGAAAGACATCATTGCAGCGCAGGGGATGTGGTAATGCTTTTGTGATGTGCAGACAGCTGGAATTTCAATGGACTTAGCTATCGCACTGACTGCAGACACTCTTGAGCTCCATCCAACCAATGGGAATACAGCAGAGTGCGGGCAAGGAGGAATTATCTGTGTTCTAAAGATGGGGGCAAAGTTACAATGTACAAGCAGCACGGGAAAACAAAACGTTAATGATAAACTTGGTCTCGTGCACGTCCGTCATTTCGTCACATAGCTTAGAGTTCGCCCAAGAATCTTTCATTACAATGTGATGTCATTAATAAGTTGTACCTTCACAATGGTTCCAGTTTGCAATACCTATATAGCTGCATAAATAATTAGAGGTGATCCTATACATACAGTATTTATTACATAAATAATTTATTTAAAGCTTAACAGAATGTGTTTAACTGTTTTGCTGTAGAATAAAAAATTTTAAATTGTGCCAAGATAGTGTAAAAAAAATTACAAATTTTTTTGTAAATACAGTAGTTTATTTTTGGTTATTTTTAAGCGAGAAAACAATGTATCTCTGGTTTACAAAGTCATTTAATTTGATGTTTGACTAAAGTCGCATGTCGCAGTTTAGAAATATTTTGTATATTCGACTATAGTTGAATGTCGCAGCGAAGGAGTTAAGGTAGCTCACATCTAATAAGTGAATCAATTTCTTTTGATAACATTTATCTGTTTTAGATTTCTAAATATTAGCCAAACAAATGTATAACTTCAAAGTGCTAGTAACACACTGTAAATTTAAAAATTCTTATTTACGTGTATTGTTACTGTAGGTCACACACAAAGTCACTAAGAAAAAAAAATTGGTTGCCCTTCTGGATTGATTGGATAATATGGCAGCAAGTTTAATATTGTAATTAGAGATATTAACTCTAGATAAAATGTAAGAAAAAAAAAAAAAAAAAAAAAAAAAAAAAAAAAAAAAAAAAAAAAAAAAAAAAAAAAAAAAAAAAAAAAAAAAAAAAAAAAAGCAAACACAGTAATAAGAATGTCTAAAGCATTAAAAGCTTACTATTAGAAAGGAAGTCTTCGAGCACAGAATACTTAAAATTAACTTAAACATTTAAAAAAAGAAAAATAAGCCACTTAATTCACACAGGATTTTCAAACGAAATATATAGAACAGTATGTCGGGCAGTAAAGAAATACTTATACGTACTGTACTCTACTGTGGCTGTGGAAAAAGAAATAATGTGGAACTTTGAATTGGCTAGCGTATTATGTCATGTGTGGGTCAAAAGTGAATTTTTCAGCTTTCCACAGCTAAACACCTGAAAATTAATACAGTTACATATTTTAATGCTTTGACAATCTATATCAGATTCAGCTGTAACTATGAAGATTGTAAAAATATGAATGTAAATATGTATCCCTCAACTTACTACATTTCAGCAAGAATCAACATTTTACGTTGTGCTATATTATTTATGTATGATTTTATTTCAAAGTATGAAGACGTGAAATCTAAGTTCACAAAAAGTACAAATTGAGGGACTCAAATAACGACAAAAAGACGAAAAATTTTTCAAATTTGTGACTGTAATGATGATTTGCAACCACAAAAAGTTCACGCCCTTAATTACAACTACATACTGTGGCCATGCTTCAAAGTTACATTTTAAATTTTTCTGATGCAACTGTAATGTTATTTCAGTACATAATTTAATTTTGTACAACTAATATAATACTGCATGTAAATGTAAATATCATTCTGGTTAAAACTTAACATTTCAACGTTAGATTAAATATCTCCTTTATTTATACACAGACTGAAACGTTCTTTAAAAATATTTAACTGCTTTAAAGTACACATGTGGACCTCGGTAAAACATTTTTATTGGGCTGCGTAAAAACTTAAAAATATTTATAGAACAGACAAGAGTGATCTGCATTAGGAAGACTAATCTCAAAAAAATTCCTAGTAGATCAAAAAATGTGACTGGAATATACACTCTCAAGAGCATGAATTGACTCTGATATATTTGACTGTAGATAAAACAAACTAACTTACATCCTATATGAAAAAAAAAGTGTTTGGATTTAACGTTAACAAATATGTATATATATTAGAAAGATTTAGTTAAGGAATAATGTTACGTTTTACAAAATACCAAGAACTCTAATGGTGTTTTACTGTATACATAATTATCCACAGATACAGTACTTAATAAATAAAATAACTACACAGTTTTAAATATTGTTAAATGGCACAAGAACTAAAAATAACCTCTTACAAATAAACGCCACAGAGAAGTAAAACATAAAGCTCTGTATAACTGCATTTGCAACATATAATATGCTGTACAAACTTTTGCTTCCCTAAACATAAAGTGAGAAACATTTAACATGTACATCAGTAATAAATAAGATGCTCATTGAGAGAGTTAAACATATGTACAAGAATGTGATACTGTACATGAAATGGAATGAACACCAACCCTACACATATTCAGTCAAATAGTATTCAATGTACAACTACATGTGTTTTATACCATTTTGAATACTGTAAAGAAGTGATATACAGTATTTCTTTAGATATTCAACAAATGTTACGAGTGGCAACAAAATGTGCATTTATTTTAATCCCACACATTAACACGCCAATCATGTAATTTTAGTTAGATATTGTGATATTTGTATGTAACCCCCATAAATTCAAATATATGTGTGAATTACAAGTACAAAATAATTAACTCTCAATTAGCTGGACTGAGAAAGCAGTGCCATTAATATAACACACCAACTCACATTACACCTCACAAAATCGATAGCCTTGTAAAATGTGAACTCATAAAATACATTTTTATTTAAGGTGTTTAACCTCATCCAAAATTCAGACAAGCTACAAGAGGTTACCAAGTTTTGAATACAGCAAAATACCATATATGATATTATACATACTTACTGTATATGGTTTCATAAACTAGTTGAAAGCTACCAATCTAGTGGGAGAAAAAAAAAAAAAAATCAAGGTTTCAAAAGTGTTCATGTATCAGTAAATAGCCCAAACTGTACTTGCAAGCAAGTTATGAATTTAATACAGTAGTAAATCAGCATAAACTAAAAGCTGGATTGTACACCATTATCAATTTCGTTACTAAAGCAGATGACCGACTGATCTTGACTACCTGTCCCAGCTGCTGGGCGGCGTGCAGAGATTCAGCTCATACGAGTTTATTCAAAAAACTACTCATTGTACATAAAAGAAGTCTGCTTAGTAATAGCATTCAGAGAATGTTACATGAGCGCACATTCTGTTCAGGTAATTTATTAAACATTATTTCCTGGGAAAAAAAAATTGCCAAAAATAGGTGTTTTTGTCCTTCGTTCACAAAATTAAAAAGGTATACGCTGGTGTAACACATTCATATAAAATATTACTTCATGAAGTGAAAGGGTCACTACTGAATGCCTTGTAGAAATGCAAGTTATCAGCAAGAAGACTGCACGCCAGAATAATTTACTTGTATCTAACGGGCAGGATGAAGTGTGATGTGCGCACTGTCTCGCCCTTAGATCTCCGCATTTCTTCGATATGAACGTGCAAAATGTATCCACCCAGGCAGCCGCCTTATACCAAACCCACATGTTTTAATATTATTTGAATTAGGAAGGAGGTATTGACAAATAAATCTGCTTTGGTATTGTAATTCACTTCTTTCTTTACCACACTAAAAAGTATTGTCGAAGACGTTAACAGCTACAACAATTATGTAGTTAAAATTAACCACTTTCTTTTTCTTAAACTCAATGTACAAAATAAATTATTTGCACTAACTCTAGCAAAGACAAATTTTCCATAGTAACAAATAAAAAATTTAATTATCTTAAGTAAGGAACTTTCAGCAATTGATAACTTTGTATGCAGCTTTTTTATAACTTGTTTTCACAACAGTAAAACTGCCAAAGCACACATCAGTTTACAGCAAAATATATAATCTTCACTCTTTTACTCAAAGGAGAGCGCAAGTATTGTAATTCTCTACTTTTGTTCATAAAACCAACTTAACATGACTTGATTGCATATTTTTCTGAAACAGCAATACATGAACTAACCAGGGAAGTTCTGAACTAAACTGATGCTACGGCAAAAATCAACAACTAAAAACCAAAACAAAAAATTATGTAATGAATTACTGTAAAATATAGAAGAAAATTATCTTAAAAAGACTGCAAATTAAAACAGAATTTTCTACACAGACTGACAGACAACAGAATACAGTAATTATAATTGTACTATGAATGGTTAACCCATCTTTCAATTTCAAAAGATCAAAAAATTTAAACTATTCTTTTCAAAACTTCTAAAAATTTTCAGACAACATACACTAGGAAAGGGAGTGAGTGCATAGTCTGTGTTCAATGATCTCACACACACTCACATCCTACAGTTAAAAAATGGAAGTCAAAAGTTTGTCAACTCACACCAACACTTTCTCCAGCTGCAGGGGATGTATAACTGACAATCTGTGACTTTTTCTATTTCTTACCTGCTTTGCGACGCCCCTTGCCCACACTCACCCAGGCTTCTTCCTTCTTTGCAGGTGGTTTTTCCAGGCTTAGTTGTCCCAAAGACCTAGCAACGTCTGCAGCAACAGCTGGGCCAACTGCAGCCGCAGTAGCAGATGGTTTCTCCTCATCCACCTGCTTAGGCATCGAGCGTGCTATCTGTTCCTGCGTCTCCTTGCGGGGTGGCCGTAGCTGAGGAGTAGGGGTGGTGTATGTGCCAGCCAACAACTTGCCCTCTCGCTCCAGCTCCTGCAGGCGGCGACGCTCACTGTTGCGAAACCTCTTCCTCTCCTTCCTACAGCAATCACAAACCAATGCTCACACATATTAACATTACAGTTGTGAACACAAACATGCAAGAACAGTGGTAACTGTTGCATTGACAGCAACTATTTCATCATGCCATATAAAAACTGTAGCAAACATAGTACTAGCATAAAAACACATGTAATATAGAACATGAACGGGGTACATAGATGATACTCGACAATCAGTCAGACCTTATCAAAGTAGTGACTATTTTACTTTGTAATTGTCATGCTGTTCTATCACCAGAATGTCTACAAACGGAGCCTTATTACATAAATTAAGACAATATTTTGTGGAAATTATAACAATAATAATACTAGTACGTAGTTATTTGTAACTGTCTACAAATGGTATCCAACAAGCAATCCCTTTATCATCATACTGTATAAGAGCAACAACGTACATACTGAAATCCATAATCGACAAACAAAACTTGAATTTCTCCAGAACTGTTTGCTTCCGCAACTCAAGTAAATTTAGTAAATTCACTAAATAAATAAGTTTTGTCTTTGTATCTGTCTATGCATTTCTGACAATTTTACTCATCAACAAATGACTTCGGCAGATTCACAACACACAAGCTGAACTTGAAAGTGAAACTGCAATGTAGCCTATCATTGCTGCCACTGCATTTATTTTGTCTGGAGTAATTAGGGAAACCATGTAAAACCAAGATCCTGATCGCCGGAGCTAAGATCGAACCCAGGTCCTGCTGGATGTGAGTCCAACCTGTCGTAGTGCCACCTCCCTTGGTCAAAGACAAGAGTGGTCACACGTAGTTACAAAAGCTTGTACTAATATTGACAGCAGCAACTCAATGCAAAGTACTGGCATTACTGTAGACAATTACTGTACATTGATAATCATTAATTTGCGTATATCACTATTTAACTTAGGGGTGCTACACTGTAATAAATATGAGAATACAAATGAACAGCATCTGTAATTACCACCACCAGCAAAACGCACAATAAAATCAATCAAAAATATACAATTCCCTATGTGTAACACACGTAAGCCACTCACTTGGAAGCAACAGCATGAGTACGAAGTACAGCTTCATTCTCTGCCTTAAAAGTGGGGTCGTAGGAGACCAAGGGGCCATCATCCCAATTCTCCTCAAATTGTGGCAGTTCTGGGGGTTGGTGCGGCTGTACGTTGGATGTTGGCTCATCCGCGCTGACCATGTAGTGCTCAAAAAGCTCCCGCTTATCACATTCTTTGGCCATATGGTACGCCAATTCTTTCCTTGGAACCCAATGGGTGGAGTCAAACTTGCACTGAGACAAAGGCATCTTTTGTGCTTGTGCCTCACGGCACTTGACCAGGTGCAGGGCCATGCGGGACGACAAGATCCTGTGGGCGGGTACTAGTGGACAGGGCTTCAAAGGATCGTCTGGGTCCTCTGGCATGTATTCTCGTGTTGTCTGCAACCTTCCGATCAACAAGGAACCAAACTTACAATTATATTATTTAAAAAAATAACTGTCTTAACAACCATGCTTTGCACATATTTCAGGTGGAATCAATGGGGTTTCCATGAATGATGGCGCAACTTACTTGTTATTTTCCAATATATCTATCCGTGCATTTGCTTACTCTGTAAGAAACACTTGTGGCCATTTCTAACGAAGAAAAGAAACTAAAGAAAAAAAATTAAATGAAAGCCATAGGCTAATTATGGTAAAATGAGCATATATGAATTCCTGGTAAACTTATACTTTCTGCGAATATTTACCTTCCCGCCACTTGTAACAGAGTATAGATGTCACCACACTTAATTTCACAACAAAAAAAGTTTATATTTGGGAAAACATTTTAATATTGGAATGAAAGAGAGCATGGGTCATTATTATTTATGAGTAAAACTTATAATGCACCAGTACCTAAATTTTAAAACTATAGTTAACATGTGGTAGATTTTCATTTTCAGTTCAATATGTGTAAGAAATTTATCAATGCATACACAATTAAACACCACACAAAAATTAAAAACTAACATCTTTAACCTTTTTACAATTATTAAACACTAGTGTCTCAGCAACCCTACTACTCAACTACAACAAATAGTATCGCGGGAGAAAAGCGAACTACCACTGTGTTGTCCTTGACCACTGCGCACAACTGATGTTACACACAGCACTGGCTATAATACTGTGGCACAGACAGCCGGCATATAGATGTGAACTGAAAATGTATAAACGCAACTTTCTGGTATGGTTTTTGTGATACAGTTCGAGTTACTGGGAAAGTAATGAAAAAAGTGTGCATTATCTTTGTATACTGACTACCAAATGAAACTAATATATCTGTCGGGAAGTTACAAGACTGTGGTTGTGGAAAGGAAAGTAAGCACGAAAAGGAAATACTATACCTACTTAACTGACCAGAATTCAAGCCTCATTCACATGCCTGCCCTGCTTATCAAAAAGTATTTACATTATCTGTGTTTATTTGTTTTTGCCACTATGCCTTCATTGACAGTGTGCAAAGCGCTCATGTCAGGCACAGTACACTTCTCCTCCCTGTGACGTGTCTACCTGCTACTAGCGCCATGCTTCTTGCACTCACGGGAGAACTAGTCGTTGTGGTCTAGTAGTACATCATGGCTTCACACAGGCATAAACTACTTTAATTTAGAAAGTTTAGTGTATGAAATCAAACAAAGAAAATAACATTACTGCTGTTGCCTGTACGTGAAATTTACCCCTCAATACATCTTTCTGAACAAAATTTGGGCCTCAGCACTGCAAATCTCCTACGGCACCATTTTATTATTTGTATGAAGGAAATAGCTCAAGTACTTGGCAGCTTACACCTTCTTCAAACTTATAAATTGTCATTCTCAAATATAACGACCCACATTTCTTCAACTTCACAATCACCTCTATCACACCCACTAAAAACAGGCAAAATGAGTGCTGAGAAAAAATGAATGGGCTTCTTAGCTTGTCAAAACAACAATAATCGCATAAAATTACGATGACTCTAAGGGCTGGTTTTCCAACATCTGTTTAAAGTCTTGGTTATATGATCACATGAATAGTTTAACCACAACAACTAAATGGGAATTAAAATTTAACTGTTTCTCAACATACTCTAATTGTATGGTCAGCTAAGCATTGGTTAAGATAAATGTGGCAACGACGCTGTGACATCTAAGTTTGCGATTAGCTGCAGTGAAGTGTATTGTTTATTAATTTTACGATACTGGTCAGCTGTGAAGTATGTATGATGGACGAAAATAAAATGCAGCATGCTGAAAATCTGTTTCCTCTAGCAGAAAAGTAAGTGATTATCATATAAGCTTGAGAGGAGGTACATAATACAATGTTATGTTTACGTAAATTTTTATTAATGTACCTATTCCATATCTTTAGTATTATACTATTAGACACACATTCTTTTGTTGCCAGGTATGTTTTGCTAAGTTATACAAAAAGAACATAACTTCAAGGGACGTGTACTAAACTAATGTTGACGAGGTTATGTCTATGCTTTCCCTTGAATCGGTACTTTTTACAGTGATCCTTTTAGTTAGAACATTCCTCTCGCATCCAGCCAAGTAATACCTATTTAACATATTCTGCATGTCATAATTACAAAATAAATAGTAAACTGGAAGAAGAAAGTTTCATAAAAAACTTTCTGATACATTACCACAGCTGAAACTACTGTTTACAACAAATTAAAAGCAGAAACTCTATTTGCAAGCAGTTCTGTGTTCGTATAAAGGCAGGTGGTACAGCATATAGTCAACAAAATTACATAACAATTTAATGTGTCAGTTAGCCTGTGCACTAATTAAAATGACACCTCCGACATCTTTTATGACCAATTGTTTGTCCAAGTCTCAGATTTACAACTACTGTGGCAGCAATGAGACAACTGTACTGTAAACTGGGGCAACATTGGCCCTGGGGGGTAACTTTGTCCCACTCAAAATTTTAGCTGTCACATAATTTAGTGAAGAACATTTCGAATTCTATCTGACTGGATTAAATGTATTTTTTTAAGCACCAGACTTTAGTTATCTCTTTATTAACTAAATTACGTCAAACTCATATTTTGAGAGGGAAAAAGTTGCTCCAAAATGGGTAAAAGTTGCCCCAGTAGGCTATATGATAACAAGAGTATTCTAAGTACCGCACTTACCTTACGTTTGACGAAAGCGTAATGGATCTCGTTACAGCACCTGCCATGGTCCTAGCAAGCTCGTAGGTATATCACGAGATGCTACTGTAACTGAAATTTTAAACAAGGTTAAGTTTTATCAAAAAACAATTAACAAAAGAAAGAAATCAGGGAAGGAAAATGCAATCAACAATTCTAAATTTTCAGGAGATAACTTTTCAAAAGGGCTTAAAATTTTATATTTTTATGTTTGGTCACGAGGCCTATACATACTCTCGAACAACATAAGAGAAGAGATACAGAGGGCAAGGGTATTAATCAGGCCAGGACCTATTTAAGGAACTATCCCAACATTCACTTGGAGTGACCTCGGATAATCCTGGAAAACTGACACCAAAATAGCCAGAGCTGTGGAACGAACCTGGATCTTTCCTAATGCAAGGTGATTTACCACTGTTTCACCACACTTGGTTCTAGATATACCACCTGTCTGTAAAGTCTGCTAAGGGGTTTGAAAAATTGTACCAAAATTTCATGACCTGTCCTACACACAGAGGCGCTTCCTACAAAGTTTTCACATTTTTTCATATGCGTCTTAGTTAATTAATAAAAAAATTCCAATACTGTAATTACATTTGCACTCAAAACCCAGCTGAAACACATTTAAAAAAACTGGTCTAAAGTAGCTTGTTTCTATTTTTAAACCTATTAGGCCAACAAGAATAGTTTATTTGTAATATTCTGCCATAAAATCACCTTAAATTGCAGTTTTCTTGAGGCGGAATGATAAGTTTTAGATGTTGCTTCTTCGTGCCTAGGTGTTACAGTAAACATTTAATGCAGCCTATTATTTCACACAAATTATAATAAAATATTATCAACTTAAAAATACAAAGTAAAATAAAGTGACATTGTTATTGATTTTTAAAGAACATACTTTATAGTCGAGCACTTTACCTAAACATATGGCAGAGAAGTAAAATGTTAAACTCATAGATGGAAATTTCAAAACTTCATTTTCTGTTTGGCCACCACCATACCCATTTATAAAACACAAAGTTTTTTTTACTGAATTTTTTTTCAGATACCTTCACAATTGGTCTTATTTATGATTCCGCAGCAGATGACACAGGAAGCCATAAACAAATGTACCCTCCCTATACACATTTTGTAAAAGGGGAGTTACCATTAGAATTTACCATTCTATATCTATTATTCCACTGAATTTATTGAGATATTTAGGTGGCTTTTAATACTTATAAGGTCTTACGAGTTATTTTCTTGTGTTTCCTTATATTTCAATTTTGTATAAATACCTTTTTATATTTATATAAGTCGTTGTTTGAAATCTCTAACCTCCCTCATTGTGTACGACCCTTACCCTATATAGGTCGTTCACGATAAAGTGAGCACTGTATAACAAGTAACTACGAAATTTGTTATACGAAAATAACAACAAATGAACGGGATCCACACATTAGTTAAGTGACCATTTAGTTGAAAAATTATTTTGACTTAATATTTTCATTTTCAAATACAGTGGGATGTAGTAAAAAAAAAAAGACACAAACTATAGTGCATTAAATTAATGGTGGAGTTTTGTTAAATGGGAAACATTGTGATTTATGAACCTTAAAAAAAATAACTGAGCTATGATATCAATCTGATGTCTGAACAGCACTCTCTAATGTATTTTGACTTAGCATAACTTTCCACGCAGCTACCCTTGTTTTTCTCCATCTACTTGGTACTTCAAGTGCTCAACACAGTAATCCAAAGGTATGTTACATTTGTTAAAATTATGTTTGTGGATTTTGTGAATTTTGGTCTAAAAAATTAATACCCTGAAACGTTTTTAATGGTTTTGAGAAAATGGAATATCAGCAACTAATTGAAACGTTACTCTATTTCCTCTACTAGATACTAGGGAGGCCCCTTAACAGAATGTTCCTTTAAAAAATATTAATAAATCTACCAAAAGTATATTCAATGTTCAGAATGCAAAAATAACACCATTTTGCATCATGAAATTAAAATTTTTCCGGGGGAGGACCCCCTTTCTTTTATTGGGGGATAAGTGTTCCTCCTCGTATGCAGCCCTATCTATGTCAATATCCACAAGTCGCACCTGTTCCTGATGTAACCTCTTCCTCCTGACACTGCCTACCTCACTTTCACCCTCAGCCTAAATTCCCAGTCTATTTCACCAATGACTTGTCCTCTAGCAGATTATCCAACTCGTCCATCACCTTCATGCACATTGTCAAATGCCTTGTCAAAGTCTAAAACAGGAATCTACCTCCTCCCCCTCAACAACTGCCTGCACTACATCCTCCAACAAACCTGTCCACTATGAATAACCCTGTCTAAAATCATGTTGGTACTCTTGAAGCCAATTTTCCTCGTTCATAATGTGCACCATGTACTGCACCACCAATCTCTCCAAACCTTCCCTGTACTCGACGTGAGGCCTCATCCACATTTCCATGTCTGGCTTTCCTGATAACCCATGTATCAAGAAGCATTGGATTATTTAACCTGTTCTACTATGTACAAATCTGATCAGAGATTTTTGATGATAGGAATGTCACCCCTATGTTATTTAAAAATGTAGATCGAGTCCGTGAGATGTGTGCATTCCTCTAGTTTATTTGTCAATTTATTTTACATTAAAGTACTTCATGTATAAGCCCTTATTCATAAAAATTACTTACTTAGTAAACAAAAATTGTATGCCTACTAAAACGCAACTACAATAACAATAATTATTAATTATTTTCAACACCCCGCACCAAACACAAATCCCGGCATTTTCACCAAACAGCAAACAAAAAAAAACATACACACAAACAAAAGACGAATGGAGGTAGGTGCATAGAGGTAGGAGTATAAAGGAGTGGCGCTTACGGAAACTACTTTGGCCCTCAACCACGATCGTAGAAGGTACTCGCCTATCTACTAATGTATTTTGCTACATTCCCTTGTTTGGTTGTAGTTCGTCAAGTTACCGAAAATATTGTGTTATATTGGCGCTTCAGTTAGGGCGGTCGGACTCAAACTCTGCCCACTTCCTTTCAGTTTATCAAAACGTATTTTTTACCAATTTACGAAATACTTCCTTCCCTAATAAATTTAAGAAAAGGCTCCAGCAATCTTTATTTACTTTATAAATTTAATAATGGAAAAAAAGTGGGAGGAGGTTGGGTACGACCACGATGAACGTACAATGGTTTGCCCGTGCACATTATAGCTCTGTTTCGCTCTAATCTTGTGACGTCACTGCGCAGTAGCGATGTATTTCGATCGCCGATCGGACAGGCCTGTATAGTTCGGCCATGGATACGACCACCCTAACTGAAGCGCCATTAAAACACATATTCTCGGTCGTGCCCTCAACTCAAACTCGATCCCGTCACCGGATCAACGTCGAGAGATTAGTGAGCATACCGTAGACCCCGAGTATACAGCCGTTAAGCCAGGAGTATTACATTTGTCAGTATAAGATAATAGTACATAATTCCACACTATAAATAACAATCATAATATTTACAAGACATGTTGCAAAATGCAGATTGTTAGAAAACAGGCTAATTAGGAACAATGCAATTAAAGGAACAAGTACACAATATAAAATGATACAGGCAATATTATTTTGTATTGAAAAGATCGTACGGATGCAATAAAACAAAGAAACATGTACAATTCGGTACACGAATATTGGGTAACATTTTTTTCCTAACCTACCCTAACTACTAAGTTATGTGTGAGGCCCGGGGAAGGAGCGGGACTAAGTACGTCTCAGGGCTGAGCCCCATACGCCTACAAGGGGGAAGTTTCATTCAGAGGAGGCATGCATCGCGGCAGAGAAGGATTGGGCAGACATGGCCGCAATTGGGGCCATGTCTACCTCCCTTAGTGTACCAATAGCTAAGCCATAAAAGAAGAAGATAGAGGGAAAAACCGGCACAGTAGGTACCGTAAAAACCCTCTCGACAGAATAGGAGTGTAACCACTCAGCAGTTACATGCATTAAAAATAAAAATGGCACTGGAAAAGTAGGAAGGTCTAGGTTGTTAATAGAGTTGTGAAGTAAGAGCGGGCAAGGGGGGGGGGCGGGAGCTTTGATTCTTTATTTATTTCATTTCTTTTCTTTATTTTTGTTAGCACAATGCACTGGTGGAGGACGAGGCTTTAAGACGCCTCGTCCTCCCGTATCCCCAGTAGATACCTGAAACATACTTAAAATACATAAATTAATACACTTTACTGACTCACACGCAAGCCTGGTGAGCTAGCATTAAATTAAAATAGCTAGATGACTAAAATAATGCGTTTAAATAACTTAAATAATACGTTTTTAGGACTCGTGCTTAGCACAGAAATATCTGTGCAAGCAGTTGACCTCTGATTGGCTGTTTATGATTCTGCCAGCCAATCACAGCTTCAGCCAATCACGGGCCTCCGCCGTTCCGGTCCGACAGAAAACACCACAGCTAACTTATAGCTCGCAATTTCTATAATTTAAACGTGTTAATTTGTTAGTGTATGATATAATAATTGCCTATTTGAATAAAATATAGCAATGTAATTTCAACAGCGGCGCTGCCACGTGAGCCATAGGCTGTACAGTGTATATTATGACATGTGCTGTGAAATACATAGTGCTTCGCAGTGTTCTTTTCGTGGAGAAAATCTTGAAATCTTGAGAAATATTACGTGTTTCCCCAGGTTTCCCTTGTAAGTGTAACTTGTAATTGTTTTGTGTATTTGTGTGGCTCCTGCCATGCATACTCAGACCGGTATTGGTGCTGAAGGCTTCCAGACGAGCCCAAGCAGCATGACAGGTGGTGATGTCAGCCCTCGTCAGCACAGGCAAAAAACTCCTAAAGCGGGCCGTGCCAAATCTGGCCTAGATGTGAGGTGTGTGGGTGACTTAATATTAGTACCTGATTGAAAATAGCATACTTAATTTAATCGGGGCTACTATTAACTAAATTACCAGCTAATTTATGACTATTAACTGTGCAGGCGCTAAGGCGAGTCGCGAGACAGTGTATGTCATGTTCCGGACCTCGCGAGAGTTTAGAAAACCGCGAGTAGGTCGCGGGGCAGGGGCCCATTGGGTAACATTATGCTTAAGGGCATTGGACGCGTAAAATTTCAGTTTTTTATATTCGTGCCAAACACCGATCAACTTTTGCACATCAGATAACATGTCATTTCCCCAAATAAAAAAATTAGGCCCCATAGTTTTTGCAAAATCACTCATCAAATTTACGAAATGGCCATTACTAAATTAACTAATGAATTTAAAATTACGGGAACAGAAAGTCAGTGTATCAATGCATTTCATGACATGTATGACAAAAGTTAGTTTTTAATATTTCAGTAGTAGCCGAAAGTCAAAGTTATGCAAAAATTAACTCATTTTCATCAATTTTAAAAAAATACAAAAATATATCGCTTTGTGTTTACAAAAGTGTCTTTAAGTAGTTTACATCTTTAAGTATCGATATGAATTATCTTGTTTCTGCAAGTTAATTATTTTTTATTATTTTGGCTACACCACAACTGCCATTTGGTGACTTTGATAGGTGATTATGCTAAAACTATGGGCCCTAATTTTTTTTTATTCGGGGAAATGACATGTTATCTGATGTGTAAAAGTTGAACAGTGTTTGGCACAAATACAAAATTTTGAATTTTTACGGGTCCAACATCCTTAAGACCAGTTGAGGAGTATTCAAGTAGTAAACTGTATAGGCATATATTACAAACTTATTACATACTATGTTTAGATATTCTTCAACTGAGTAGAAAGGGTTTTGTAGTCCTCAGGCAACTTGTTGAACAAATTTATACGTGAATAGTAAGCCTCTTTCTGAAAGAGTTGTAGGTGATTTGCTGTTTTGTAGACATTTCCTGTATCTGTATTCTGGTGTTGTGTGATTGAACTGAGACATTTGTCTTAAAGGTTACCTGATTGGTAGAGACTAATGAGAGTGCTGAAAGATTGTATTGTGCAGTAAATGTGCCAATTCCTTGCTTGATGAACCATTTACGACATGATTCCCTAGATTTAACTCCTGCCTAGCCATGTTGTTTGATAGCAGCCAGCAGACGATACAAAAGAAAGCGTGCTTAAAGTCTTTACAAACAGACTTCCGCATGTGTACAAAATAGAAAATTAGCTGTATCGTGGAAAATACGATATCTGATCGTAGTATTTTAGTTGAACGAGAAGTCTGGAGCAGTTCATCAAGTAAAAATGTCGCCAGAGTATGTGATTCAGGTAGGTATCGAAAAATTATCATTACTAGCACATAATTCTAATGCTATATACGGTACGTATTCTGTACCAGTGCAAAAGTATATTCTGCACTGTTTTTAACCTAGTCTAATAACAAATGTCTGCCATATCGGCGACTGAAATTACCGCTTCTACAGTTTACGTGATATTTAATTAAGAGTCCACCTAGGTACAACTTTAGATTTACGACCGCTCGTTAAGGGCGCTGCTACCACAATTTTCGTTATCATTTTTAAATTATTTATTTGTACTAGATATTTATTTTCTTATTTTAGAATTTTAGACACAAGATGTGACTTAATTTGGCTCGTATGAATTTTTTTATCCCTCATAGTTTTCGTGTAATGGCTTGTTAAAGTCATATTTTGCACGTTTCTGTTTTAACGACTACACCAACTGATATACCAAACTAAAAAAAAATCACAGTGGATAAAGACTCTGCAGGCTACAATGACATGTTCATAAAAATAAAGAAAGAAAATTATTTGTATTTAAAAAAAAATATATTGAATTTAAAAATTTTTATTTTCTGTAGCATCCAAAGAACGAGTATTCTAGTCACGTGACCAATGCTACCCAGTTCTTTTTTGTAAACTTTTTTAGACCCTGGTAAATTTTTTGTTCTTAATTTGGTGTGAACAGTGTCCACTGTAATTTCGCGCCTTTTGCTCAAGACAAGTGTAAACATTCAATTTTTGTTGTTTTTTGTTGTTGGGAGAGTATTTGTGGTTGTGATTTTAACAGAAAATTAAAAACTAAGAAAATGCCCGGCAAAGATTATGTTACCGACAGAGGTATTGTATTTTAAATATGTAATTTCATGGTTTAGTCTTGCTTTAGAATAATTGGTTTGGTGTGTTCAAATAGCATTCTTGCATTTTTTTAAATTTAATTTTTTCTTCTTGCAATTGGGCCTCAGCCCTGTGGCAAGGATTTGCATTCTCAACTGAATAATATATATCTATGTATTGTAACTGCTGTTTAGCGTTACACAGGTTCGTGATCACTGCGCTAGATAATGCTGACACCTGAATATAGGCCCGTTCACAATCGACATGTAAATAATAAATTAACTTACACAGTATAACATGCGAAATTATCCGTACACAATCACCACGAAATATATTTTTTCCTGACCAATCAGGAAATAATCAACAAGAAAAGAACTAATTTGTTACTGGACCAAAATTTTCGCCCCATTAGTACTTACGACGTTTTACATTCTTATTGGCCGGCATGAAAGACTTGGCGTAGAAAACTCAGAGATGACCGTCTGTAACACCATGCCAAGTATTCATTGTGAACGCCACCATTCGTATCATAGATATTCACTTTTTTTATGCTGTTTTTTACTTGCGCCATGTAGATTGTGAACGGGGCTTATGTCATCGCTAGGCTCCAGATGGTAGAGGGACTAAACGTGTGATTGTCGGGTGCCACAATTAACAAGATCATGTTATGTTACGGTGTACGTCTTGCCCATTTATTGACATATTACTGTCCCACACACTATACAAGGGTGACGTGTCACTGTGGGGCACTCATGTTTGCACACCGGCAGCCTGTGCATAGGTCTCTATACTGCATCCAGTCCAAGATTGCAGTGGAAATAAACACTGTCACTGGAGAGCTCTTGATCATTGGTTGGCTGGTTAGTTAACAATGTTGTCGTGGCAGGAAATAGGTCCTACGGTAAACTGCTGTGTTTTAGTTCAGGATATGGGATTTAATTGTTCAGTTGCATTTTTTCAATACTCTAATATAATATCACTCTGTGTGCATGAAATACTATATGTGACTGGAATGGATTAATTACGTCCGTCGTGATTCCATTTCCTCCACAGCGAGGCGCAATTCCGTTCTCCACTTGTTGCCAGTCGTTAGCTCGCGAAACACGTGGAGGTGGTATGACGGTTTGTTGCACAGCCAATACCGTTCAAGCGCTTGAACAGGCGGAGTAACAAGCTGCAATCTTGGAATGGATAGAGTATAGCTCTCAAAACTGCACACCTACATCTACATACGCGGACGTCTACCACACTTGCCATACTAGCACTCAAGACATGTCTGGCTGCGCGAACTGCTAACAACTCCCATACCGACAACACGTCTTTCTCCGCGAGCGTCTGACTGACAACTGCCTTGCGCTCAGAGCGCGGCAGGGGTGGGCCGGTCGTCGCTTACGCCTCGGTTGTCGCCTGACGGTAATTGGTAAATGGTGAGCAGCGAGCTACTGGGTGTAGTGAACTAAACTACCCACTGGGTGTACACAAATGCTTACAATCCCTTACAATCACCGTCCTTTTTGAAGAGGGGAGCCCACAGCGACGCCCAACGTAAACATACAGATACATGACCCTGATACACGTAAAAACATAAGTGATACAAGACTACCGTTGAGCTGCTGAGCTTGGCTCACTGGCACTAGGCCACACAACTTTTACCTCAGAGGCTTTCAAGTCTGTAGTACTGTTTTTCAGGAGTTTAACCAACGATCACAAGAACAACTATAGTAATGCCGCAAATATACACTAAACAAACATAAAGAATACCAAGAACATCAACTACACTGGCTTCAGGCTTATTTACAATGTGCATGATCTGACTATATGGTACACTGTATTCATTTCTTTGTGAACACTCGTCAATTTCAGACAACATAGCTTTATCTACAGTTAAATTTACTGGTAACCAACCAAATACCTACTTTTTATGGATTGACGTTAAACTGAAATTCTGGTATGTGTAAAACAGGATAAGTGACATTCAAATACATTACATCATTGACTGTAGCAAGACTTTTGAAACAATTAGATATCAAGTCACAGTGAGAAGCATTCTCAATCATTCCAGTACCAATTATTGTTTTTCAAATTTCTCAAAAGAATTACATTATTTGCTACTTCAGAAGCTCTACTTCTAGAACTCAAATAATTTTCAAGATGCTTGTTCAACTGTTCCAAATTATCAGAAGTGGCTGTACCAAACGTAGCTTTAATTACTTTACCACCTAGATGAAACAAACCTTTTTTTCTTATGATTTTAACGTTACGGTCTGGAAGCAAGTACGTGAAACTATTAACTTCTGGTTTGAAATTATTGTACTGTTGTGAGTAGCGACTGTCTGGCTGGGCGGTGTAATACAATACAGTGGTGGCAGCGCTAAAAGACCTCGTTGTGAGTTGCATGGATTGTATTACTCCAATATAACAACCTGCACGCCGTTGTAATCGGGGAGCAGCGGCAGTAACAAAGAGGTTCGGCATACATTGTGTCGCCCATGTGCGGTGGCTACCACCTGCACCCAATATCCGGTAACCGAAGGAGATATCGTGATCTGGAATGTTCCTGTTACTTCTTTATATCTCGGGGTGGTGCTTGACTTTGGAGCGACGTCTTTCCAGGAGGTTGGAGAACAGAGACTTGCCGAGATAGAGATGCAGGTGTGGGTATATAAGGGGGAGCTGCAGCAGGAGCGAGATAGTTTTGGCTGGCAGGTGCCTGGTGCGAGCTCAAGTGATAGTGACGATACTAGATCTAACATATCACCTAGTAAACTGCATTCTTGAGACAACAAAAAAATATTTAAATTTATTACATCTAAGTATTCACTGTTTGACACAAACATTATACCTACATTGAACTGTTGCACTTGGATTAGAGATGGTAGAACAAACCAATAAATATTACACAACACTACACTAGTTAATCATTTTCAAGGATGTCTTCGCAAGTTGTAGGGCATGGGGGTCTCACCAGTGACGATGGTGGGTTAGGAGAGGGAATCTTCGTTACTGCTCGACGTCAGAGTGGTGTAGAACCAAGATCTGCGGCTGACTGAGTCGTAGGAGGTCGTAGCTTCTTCGTGGCTGCAGGCGGGACTGGAGGTTGCTTCCGTGGTCTTCCTATTGGACGGTCGTGGTCATCAGGTCCAGAAGACGACTGTGGCTCTACCTATGTACGGTTTGACTCGGTTCACATGAACAAAGATTGAGCGGAAAGGCGACTAAAGCTTGAGGGAAACTGCAGAGCACACCTCAATAACTGGATATGGCCCTTTCCACACTTACTTGAATTTCTTGACTTGATTCTTCTTTAGCATTGAATTGCTCAGGTACACTAGGTCTCCAATCTTGTACCGTCTCTTCATGACCTTCTTGTTGTACTGTAAAGCTTGCTGTAGGAACGCGGCATGGTTGCGTTGCTTCACTGACTTCCACACGTCACGCAGTTTTCTTGCTAACTCAGCAACATGGCTGTTGCCAACTGGAGGAGGTACAGTCAGTTGCTCATAAGGAGTGGACATTTCATACCATGCACGATCTCATAAGGACTAAACTGTGTACTGGTATGCACTTGATTGTTGTACGCAGCACACACATAAGGTAAATACACATCCCAATCATCATGACGATTACTGATGTGATGACTAATCATTTTAGCAATTGTCCTGTGTACACGCTTTGTTCTTCTATTCCGTTGTGGATGTCCTGTGGTAGTTCTAAGCCTTTTTTACTCGTAACAACTGGCATAACTGAGTCTTGAGTTCTTATAAGAAGTTGGTTCCCTGGTCTGTGATGATGGCATCTGGGACACCAAATTTCAATATCCATTCAAACACAAAAGTTCTGGCTACTGTTTCAGCTGTTTCGTCTGTAAGAGGCTTCATTACTAGATTTCTCGAGAAGTGATCACCGATGGTCAAGATGTAGTGATTTCCATTTGCAGTTCTTGGCACATGTAGTGATTTCCATTTGCAGTTCTTGGCATAGGACCTACAATGTCTTAGCCTAACCTCTGAAAAGGTCGCTCAGTTTCAGGTAGGCTAGTTCAACTAGATTAGCTCGAGTTTTTCCTTGGGTAGTACTGCTATTACGTATTATACAGGCTGTTACATAATTGTCTACCATTTGTTTTCGATCTTTCCACCAGTATCTTTCAGCAACTTTATGGTTTGTAGCTTTCTTACCTCGGTGACCGGCATATACAGAATCATGACGTTCTTTTAAGATCTTATCTTGTTGAGACTTCGGGACAACTAACCTTAAACCTAAACGAGTTTCTTTAAACAGAAAACCATTCCGTTCTACAAATTTTGGCTGCTGTCTAAATGCTTGGCACTTCTCATAGGCTGGTTGTTCTGCACCAATAGTTTCCTCAGCACTAACTTCTACAGTGTGCATTCGCCTTCTCATACAGTCTGCATTACCATGCTTTCTGCCTGGATGATGCTGAATCGTAAACATACTCGCTTAACTGTAAAGACCATCTCATTAATCTACCACTAGGGTCCTTTAAACCTAACATCCACTTAAGAGCGGCATGGTCAGTTACATTGGTGAACTCATTCCCAACACTCCATACAACTGCTAAAAGTTCTTTCTCAGTAACTGAGTAATTAATTTCAGCTTTATTTAACTGTCTTGGTGCATATGCCACAGGGTGTTCTTCCCCATCAATAATCTGTGACAAAACACTACCAATAGCAAACTGGCTTGCATCTGTAGCCAACATTAAAGGCTTACTAAAATCTGGATAAGCAAGAACGGGAGACGATACTAACATCTTCTTAAGGGCGAGAAATGACTGCTCACACTCGTGAGACCACACGAACTTAATTCCCTTTTTAAGTAAACTAGTCAGAGGTCTAGCTTTAATAACATAGTTCTTAATAAAACAATGGTAGTAGTTACATGAACCTAGTAAATTCTGAAGTTCCTTTACATTTGTGGGACTAAGATAACACTGAACTGCTTCAGCAAGTTTCGGATCAGGCTTCACTCCTGGAGAACCTATTACATGTCCTAAGTAGTGAACTTCGTTTAGGCTATTGCAAAATTACATTTCTCCAATAACAATGACAAATTAGCTTTGTCCAACCTGTCAAAAACTGACTTCAAACGTTCTACGTGCTGTTTCATGTCTTTACTAAAAATCATTACATTGTCGATGTACACCATACATTGGGAAATGTTGTTAAGCCTCTCAGAACTCTGTCCATAAGCTTCTGGAAAGTTGCAGGACCATTTATGAAACCATAAGGCAAACATACATACTTGTAAACACGTGTAGTAGCGATGAAAGACGTTTTAGCTTGATCATCTGGATGTACCCCTGTTTGATGATAACCACTGGTAAGTTCAACTGAAAAAAGCATGCACTGTCCCAAATTATCTAGAGATTCTACTATTTTTGCAATGGGTAGATATCAGGAGTAGTAACCAGGTTTAAAGCATAATAATTCATGCAAAACCTAAATTTGGGTTCTCCAGTTTCCAATTTCTTCTTAACAATTACAATAGGAAAAGACCAAGGGGGGTTCGCTTGGCTCTCTTGGCAAAATGAATCCTGACTTAAGCTGTTCTTCTACCATGTCATTCACTAAATGTTGTTGGTGAAAGGGTACACGATGCGGTTTCATAGAATTAGGCTTGTGACTGCCTGTATATATACGATGCTGTACCAAAGGCGTTACTGGTAAATACTTTCTCTCTCTAAAAATATGCTGGTACTCTTGCAACACCGACTCTAATAACTGTTTATCTTCACCAGACAAATGACTTAACTTACTGGATAGAATATTCTACCTTAAATTCGTGTGCATTTACTCGACCACATAACCTCATTTTTTGCAAGCATTCAGACTGCTTCATGTTTTCTCCGACGACTGACTCGTCTGCATCACGTGAACAGGAACAAGAACAACAAAGGACATCTCCTTGGTCCAGCAGCTCTAACACTGTTACCTGGGTACCTCGAGGAATTTCTACCTCAGAGGTATCATAATACAGACTAGTTTTCGTGTACCAGGCAGTATTTTCTCGGCGGCTAATAAATGTATTTGGGACTGAGTTACTTTCTGTGGACTTGCTGGTTTGTACAATTCCATGCAACAGTCCGTTGCTTGTACTGTCTGCTCTGCCCATCAGAGCTCTGACCTAGGGAGTACATCATGTTTCCCAAAAAAAGACTCTGTTTTGCTACATCTATATTTGCACGGTGGTGTGTCAGAAAATCCAATCCAATTATGCTATCATAACATTTACAGTTACACTGGGCAACCTGTACACACATGTCATAGGCTACTTCACCTAACTGTACAGTAACAGTCGTTTCTCCCAAGTTCTGTAACTTATGGCCTGAAAGACCTGTAATATCAAATGTGGGCTTCCTGAGACTTTTCAAGACTGAGTCTCCAACAACATGATGCCACATAAATGATATTTGAGCACCAATATCTATTAACAACTTGAGTGGTCTACCTCTGTAACGTACACCTATTGTTAAATCATTTAAGTCATTGTCAGACACTGTTGCAGGTATGCACCTTACTGAGGACTGTGACTTGTGGCTAGTCCAGCCCTGTAAGTGTTTAACTTACTTTCTTCATTAGCAGGAGGATCTGGCTTTTTGTACCTCTGCTCTCTGTTAGGACACTCACGTACCATCTGTCCTGACTTTCCACAACCAAAACATGCTTTTGCCCTCTTGCGGCAATCCTTAAATTTGTGACCTACCTTGTTGCAGAAATTAAATGTTTCTCTTACTTGTTTCGTGGCAGATACTGACTTACCAGCACCATTGTTTTCCAGCTCTTTGCCAGGACGTTTGTCTGCCTCTACAACATTTATTGCAGACTCAAGGGCCTCTTTAAAAGTTTGTGGCTGAGAAATACGCGTAAACTTGCCTACTTCGCCCCTTAACCCATTCAAGAAAGCATTGAGGGCTCATTGATCAGCCTCTTGCTTAATAACTTCATTCCGTTCATTATTAGGACAGAACTCGTATGTTTTGGCATTAATTTTGCGTATCCGGTCAGCAAACTGTTCAACAGATTCATGATCAAAAATTTTCGTTATAGTCACACAATTCCGACAGACTCTAATTTCCGGCATACCGACAAACGACAGAAAACAGGTGTCATTCCACTTCTGACACCAAAAAGCTGCAACTGCTCTTTAGCGTTACACGGGTTCATGATCACTGCGCTAGACAGTGCTGACACCTGAGTATGTCGTCGCTAGGCCCCAGATGGTAGAGGGCCTAAACGTGTGATTGTTGGGTGCCACAATTAACAAGATCATGTTATGTTACGGTGCACGTCTTACCCATTTATTGACATACTACTGTCACACACACTATACAACAAGGGTGACGTGTCACTGTGAGGCACTAACGTGTGCACGCCGGCAGCCCGTGCATAGGCCTCTAGTCTACATACGACTACTGCTCGTGCTCTCAAAACTGTGCACCTACATCTACATACGCAGACGTCTTACCACACTTGCCATACTAGCACTCAAGAGAAGACGTGTCTGGCCACGCGCACTGCTAACTAACAACTGCCATATTGATACCACGTCTTATTCCGCAGGCGTCTGACTGACAACTGCCTCGCGCTACGAACGTGGTGGGGGTGGGCCGGCAGACATGTCGCTAACGCCTCAGTTGTCGCCTGACGGCAGCTGGCCAAAGGCGAGCAGCGAGCTACTGGGTGTAATGAACTAAACTACTCACTGGGTGTACACAAGTGCTTACAATCCCTTACACTATCCAATATACCGGTGTAACCCAGATGTTATAAAATGAGCAATTTTTGTACAGATTCAATCAGGATGCTTCATAAATCTGAAATCTGTGTAGGCCTAGCCATGTTGTTTGTAAGTTGATGGAATATTTCTCAACATTAAAGCAGCATCTTTTTGTTTTAGTTTAGTATTATTTCTATTAATATTAATGTTACACTTTTATATTGTTAGTTAAGAATGTAAAATAAAAATAAATAAAATAAAACCGAGCATGCTGGAGCAGTAGTATTCGGGAGGTCTCGTGTTCGATCCCCGGCTCCGACCATCCTGATTTCGGTTTTCCAGGGTTTTTTGAAATCACTCCAGGTGAATGCTGGGATGGTTCCTTGAACAGGATTTGGGCGACTCTTTCCCCACCTCTCCCCCCTTTTTCCGTATTCCTCTACTAAGGCCTTGTGCTTTTCGAGGGCACGTAAAATGTCCAAAATTAAATAAAGAAAAAAAATTAAGAAAAAGTGTGGAGTAGTAGTTTAATACTAGTTATTATATCACAGTACCAACACAGTTTGTCATAGGCCTAGAATTTTTTGAGTAAGTTTTACGTAAATTTGGTATATGAAATTGGAAACTTAATTACTTGTTTTTAATGTTAACTAAGTCACGTGCATTTGCTTTGTATTAGCATTATTTAACTTCCAATCTGTATATATATTATGTTTTCACATTAATCTTTCTCTGATTTTTCTCCAACCATACCTTTATTGGTGTACACAGAAGAATTTTTTGCTCTACATCTGTTAGTAGCTTTTAAATATAGAATCATGCTTTGTTTGGCATTCAAATGTTTAAAATTAATTTTTTGGGTTCTAGAGTACATTTGCTGTTGAAATATTGCAAAATTATGTGTGGATTGCTTACAGAACAGTTGAAGCAGTTTCTCATGGAACATGCAACTGTAGATGAAAATGGTCAGAAGAACTTTAAGTATGCTACCCAGCTGGAGAACATAGCCCATCGAGAGCAGGTAACACTGTAAAGTATACTGGCAGGACTGTTGGTGGACCTGGTGCAGAGTTGATGTTGTTGGGCGTAGGGGGTAAAGAGATTGTTTCATTGTTTCCCAGTGATTGTTATATGCAGAAGTGGGTGGAGTGAACCAGTTGAGGAATTACATTGATTATATACAACTAGGTGGAAGAGAACACAAAGCGTCTGAAAACAATTGGAACAGAATTGATAATGGTTTTGGTGTGAGGTAATTTCTTCAAATTACATTCTGTGCTACCTTTCCTTACTGAAGTGTTGTGTAGAAAGGCCCTACTGTCGAAGTGAATGTGATTTTGTGTAGGATCATTCTATTTGTGATATCAGTGTAAATATGCAATGATACATTTACATAAATCATACAGATATAATATTTGTTTTTTCTTTTACAATAAAAATTAGGCACTCTGTTTTACAGCATAGTACATTTGTACGATAACAAGGAAGCATTATAACTATTATGTTTGCATATTTAGTGGCCATTGAATGGTTCAATAAAATGGAAGATGTTCAATTTTCAGTTGGGTGGGACTTGAAAATGTATTATTTGAAACTGGTATTGTATTATAAATAAATTTGGGTGGGTTTAATTTTACGGTTCAGTACCAGTAAATTTGCATCAAATAGTAAAATAAACTCTCGTTTTTTATTTTCCAATACTTAAATAACAAAAAATGGTAAAATGTAAGAGTATTATTCACGAAACTTGCCAATACTTGTCGCCAGCACTTTATTCACACATTATGGGAAATTCCAGTATGTTTCCCTGTGTAAATTATATTACTCTTTAGCTTTCATTATGATGTTCTTTTTTATATACTTTGATCCACGTTCTTACCTTTTGGATGATTTGGCTTCGTGCTTTTCGTCAAATTTTCACTGAATAGAAGTCATTTGTGCTGAAGACCACTGTGCTGTAAAGTGGGAGATTTAACACCGGCTAGGTTGCCTTAGATAAGATACGTTTGGAACTCAAAGGTTTAAGGACATGCACATTTAAAGTGTTCGAACGTATTTCAATCAAGTGTAAACTTGTTTGTGTTGACCTTAAAGGTGGATTTCCTTTTGTTCGTTGCGTATTTGTTAGAAATACCGGAGTTTCTTTTGCGAATCATATGTGATATTAAATGGGGACTTCATGGTTTGGAGTCGTGAAAAAGGAATAAATTATCTGTGCAGCAAATCTGTTCGTCAGAGCCAATACTTTTGTACTTCTGGAAAACTGTTTGGTTTTGTTAATAAATGTGTTGTATTGATTATCTAGTAATCATGTACATTTCTCTTTCTTCTTTCACCCAGGGTTGGGGCACGGGAAGGGGCTCAGGCCTGCCTTATTCTGTTGCATATAAACAGTGCACCCTCAACTAAAGTGACACCTTTGGCAAGGGGTGAGAGTGGAGGGGAGTGGTAGTTCACAACAGCAGCATGTTACCTTTAACTAACTTGCAAAGTTGAAATCAAGAATGAAAGGCAAACAAAGTTCCTCTAAATGAATATAAGGTCATGATTGATCATTTCTGTTCCTTGTGTGATAGTTATTATTTTTAATGTTGTTTATTAAATTGCATTAACATTTAATTTACATAAAACAGGTTTATAAATTTCATTCTATATGACAATATGGGTGATAATTTTGTTGAATTAAATATTAAAATATACAGTATAGGCTATACAGTATAGAACATATAATACAACATTTCTGGGCTTTTACACACATCAAACTAAACTGAATAGAACATATTAATGTGATAAGCAAAAATTTGTGTCTGAATGTTTTGTTCTTAGAAATTTAAGGACCGATTTAAATGAAAATGACATGAAAATTATCTATAATTCTTTGTTTGAGACTTTATTAAGATATGACATATTCTGGTGGAAATATGTAGTTATTAGTTTTTAGTCTTGAATTGTGTTGTAAGAATTTTAATGTTAATTGTTGTCATACTGTGTATTAGTCAACTGTGGTCAGCAAAATAAAATAAATTAGTCAATCAAAGACTTAAACTAGAGCAAATACAAACAAATTTGCTAACCAGTATGTTTGCAAGGATTTTACTACTGTATCTTACATTTTTTTTTCAAACAAAACAATTACTTGGTTTGGTTCACTAACCAAAATTGTGTAAAATCTTTAACTTATGTTTCGGTCTGGAAGAACAATATAATCATAGTAAAACGAATTCAAACAATGTTGACAGACAAATTTCTGGTGTCTGCTCTTGTTTAAGCTTGAAAATTACGGGTCACATAAGTAGCGGAAATGAGAGATAGTACCTTAAGTTGGAATCATGGCCGAAGATTTATATTCTTTTGTTTCATAAAACTCCCACATTAAATGTAATTGTAACAAAAGTTAATAATGACAAAGTCATCCAGATTTTTAAGTTTCTAGACATCTGGTTTTCCATCATTGATTTTGTAATAATCAACATTACCCCAACCACATTCTTGTCTTCAGACGGACGCAACTCATACAGACATAATCTCATGTTTTGTCAGTAGGTATAATGATTAATAGGTAGCCTATGTGATAGTTATTTGTTTGTTCATGGATTGCCTTAATGTAACCTTGCCGGCCTAAGGGTTATCAGCCTGTATAAAGGATGTTTTGTTGGATTTTTTTTAAAGTTAAATTCCAAAGATGACAGTGTATTGGGGGAAGGAATCGCATATATTTTTTTGTATAAGAAATGTTAAAATTTAATAAGGGAATTATTATTCTAATTATAGCCATATGGCTAATGGGCGATGGTGGCATAGCTTTGTTTGAGCAAGGGTACCCAGTCAATACCATGTTTGGTCGGAGGTAGAGGCGTCAAATTCTTTTGCATGGTTATTTCTTGTTTGGCCTCTGCCGTATTAGGAAGAATTTTGGAGCCTTATAAACCATTAGCTGACACTGTAGTTGTGTGGTAGTATTGGTGAATGGTGGGGGGCTTGTAAGATGGACTTGTACGTCTTATTAGTCAACATGAGAGGGCCGAGCCTGTGATTGGCTAGCTGAATAATGCTCAGTAGCGGTCACAGGGTCGGGCTAAAAGACCATCGCCAGGCAAGATAAATATTCGCAACGTTGCCGGGGACGGTTTTGCGAGTGGCCTGCGACCCAACTATCACATGAAATATAGGGAGTGGCGAAATTACCACGCATGGGCAGCACCATGACCGAAATTGTCATTACATACAAATTTCCAGTTTTGGACTAACCTTTCTCTATTAAATTTACTCTGCCCATGCGTGTAGGTCATTCGTGCTAGATATTTTGACATTCCCCTTCCTAATAGTAGGCAGCGTGCTGTTTCTTTATTATTTCCTTTCAGACGAGACTTTCGTGATGATACACTGGTGACTTGAGGAATATGTTTTTTGGTGTTTTGTGGTGGTGAAATAATGGGAATAAAAACTGAAGCTAACAACAAATCTTTCATTTCAAGAATAACTTAAATTGATTCCGTGAAAATACCGGCGGAGCTAATCATGGCAAATAACTTTATCAGTCGGTAGACGTGCTTTTTATTTCATCATATAACACACCCATCTCGCAAGGGCTTGGCTGGAAATGTTGCTGTACGGCTCCATTCGAGCTTGAGTTACGAGGTTAAACAACACCACTAGAGGAGCGAGACGTGACACTAATCTAATGAATTCATACCAGTGGAGTATAAAAACCACACGAATGTAGACACAGGCAACACATAATTATGATTTGCATTAATGGACTAACAAGATTCTCTTTGTCCAGCTGCCAAGGGATTGGGATTCACAGTGGGGCAAAACCCAAAAATTAGTGAGCAAATATTTTTTTTCCATTCAATGTTTCTAAAAGGTTCATTAATATTCCTAACATAATTTTGCAACATTTAAAATTTTCAAAAATTAAGTCAAGTAAATGCATTTCAAAATCGAGAACCACTCAAACGAAGTTGCAGGCAACAGCTAGTATGTATAATTAAGAGCTGTCCAAATCAAGTGCACATTACCTTCCTTTGTATAAGCACAAGCAGGAATACAACATAGAGTCCATACTGTATAGGAATTCCATTATTTGACAGATAATAAAAAAGTAGGACAATGTAAAATACCTTAATGTATCCTTCCACCACCATGTGCTTTCTAGCTGACAAAACATGTTAACAGTAAGGTATATAATAGCAATAACATGCAAAGTATGGTGTAATTTTCTTATAATTATTTTTTAGATCTCAGACATGTAATTTATTTTCAATTCTGGCTGCAGATTAATCTTTGTAGGGTTAGGTGGGCAATGTTAATAGAATCATTTCATATTACAGTAATGGATAGCCTACATAATTATTCAAAATTTTTACATTATTTATTGTATATTTTCCTAGGTATGCTCAAAATTGTAATATTTTATGGCATTACCAAATAAAAACAAACATGGATGGGTAACTTATGATTTTTTTTAATTTTTACTTGCCACCTAAAAAGTAAATAATAGTAGCTTATTTGGTTACAAGTAACTGAAGTTGCAAGAGTATATGACAGTGCAAGCAAACATCTTTAACCTAAAATAATAAATACAATAATTCATACAAGCATTGTTTCAATTATTTTTTGTGTTGCCTTCAATTTGGTTCTGCACTATCAGATCATAAAGCCGTATAGGCCTAGTTTAAGTTTCAAGTAGTAGACCATAAAAAAACTTACCTTTTGTGGTAGGGCCTGCCTTTAAAATATCAAAACTTAGCTTATTTCTTGTAGACTACATAGTAAAAATGTACACTCTCACAACCTAAATGGAAAATAATGTGTCAGTAAAAAGCATAGGCCTAAGTAATAAACAAACATTGGTAGGCCTAATTGCCCAGATCAACATTAAATCATTTTGTTAATTAACACATGTGATTAAATAAGTACCTACACTTTAATGACCGGGAAATATGTACGCGTACTTCTGCTGACCTTTTCTTTAGGTAAAATGTAGGCCTACATTTTTGCAACTGACAGGCACAAAATCTCGTGTGTACTTGATATTAAACGGTGCCACTTGCTAAAAAACATCTTTAAGCACTGACTTTTTCGTCCAAAAAGAATTTATTGAGTCAGCGTCTTGAAAAGCATGTTTACATATAGGCCTACAACAAGAACCGTAAGTGTGTACCCACAAATCCTGGTCAAAAGATAGGTAACTTTTTTAATCTCCGTAACTCTTTTCTCTGGACGGAAATCTACTTCTTACTCAGCGACTGGTTTTTGTAGACAAGTTCCTGTCTTCCTAAACACGTCTTAATATCCCGTTTTCGTTGGCAACTTGAGGCAGGGTATTTTAATCCCTGCATTGCAACATATTACAATTACATATATGTACAAAATATTTGCTTTCCAGAATCACAAACGCACACAAACTTACGTGAAGCTCACACTCGCAATGGCAGTCCTTTCTTTTGGATGCCAGATGTCATGATATCCCATTGACAATTACAGGATGGGTTTTTTAATCTCCACATTACAATATATTAAATATATTTACTTTAAAGTAACACATTATAAGAATCCCAATCACACAGGAACACTGTTACTTTCCACACTCTCAAATGGCCGTTGTTTGTGTTGGTAGCGGGTCGACTGATAACGGTGCAGTTGTTTGTAAATTATGTATTTATAAAATTACATGATTTTATAGAATAAAATAGTTAACTGGCTAATGCTGTATACAGATCCATGTTATTTTATTACGTTTCCTGCAAAATGCTTGCTTATTTTTTCAGTAATTTTCAATGTTGGCGATGGAAGTTAACCATTTTGTTGATCAGGGCGGCCACTACTGCTTCATCAGGTCATATGATCATGTCCTCTTGTTTTAAATGGTATGTTATTCTGCCACGTACCGTGTTACAAATATTGGTAGCATCGGTTGTCAAAATATGGAATTCTTACGTGGGATAGACAGTACAGATGGTCACTAGTGTGTTCACATGCAGAGGAATTCTGAACGAATTGGACAAATATATTCAGGACCATGCGAAGTGACATGCATTTATTCCTAATCTGAAAAGAATAAGGGTTGCTGTTGTACTCTTAAGCCAGAAGCAAAGGAGATATTTAACAGATAGATCTAAGAAAATTGGATGATTGAGAACAAACAATGCAGAGAACAACATTTCTGAAGAACAAGAATGATTGAAAACACAAAATGATAGAGGAACTTATTACAAAAGGAAGGAAATGTGTTAATAATTTAAGTGACAAAAAATTAAAAACAACACAAACAATGGTACAGAAATTAAAATACTAATGCCCTTAGATAGTGACAATTTTCGTTCAAGTAGTGCAACTCTCAGTCTGGTAACGCAAATTTCATTAAGGTATTACAGTTCTTATTCAGGTAATGCAATCCCATCTAGGTAATGTCATTCCTCATCCAGTTATTATGTGTGATGCAGTGACATCCATATTTTCAGTCAAAACAGTCCATTGCAACATATTGAAGAATTATTTTGTCATTAATTAAGTGATGTCAGTAGAATTTAAAAGAACATTGGTAAGTCAGCTGTGATGTCCCTGTGACAGGTGGCTTTAACGGTTGATGTGGATGACCTGGCAGAGTTTGACGCAGCTCTCGCGGAAGCTGTGATTGGCAACACACGCAGGTATGTGGCGCTGGTGAGTGATGTCGTGCAAGAGCTTCTCCCAAACTACCGGCAGCGAGAGGTAAGCGAACATCAGTGTGAAGTTGAAGGCCGGCAGTTGCATGCATGGGCAGCTCTGTATGACAGCTGTTTGCCTGCAGGTGGTGGCCAAAGATGCACTGGATGTGTACATAGAGCACCGCACCATGATGGAGCAGCGCCTGAGGCATCCGGGAGACCAGCATGGACCACAAAACAAGTATCCCCCGGAGCTCATGAGAAGATTGTGAGTCAATGTGGCTATTAAAAGAGTTCTCCCTCCCCCTCCCTTATTCATAGAAAAAACTTGTATATTGAAAACTAAAACAATTGTAATTTTATGGTGACTGAAAGCATTTTAAAAAAACGTGAGTCTTCAATCATTAAAAATACTAACCATTTGAAAAATAGGATTTCATTTGGAAATAATGGTTACCAAATTTCTGCCTACTTTACAGTAAGACCTATCTGTTATGGCCCCTCATAGTTCCAGAGAATAGGGTAGTTGTGAAATGTGCAGACAAACGACCCTGGATAATACAGTAATTTAAATTTATTGATTTTCTTTGATTTCGGCTGGTTTGTTAATGAAGGGATTTGTATTGATAGACTTTTGTTTACTATTTAATTTTAGGTTTTACGATACCTTTATATACACCTAATATTTCATGATGTATGTGTGTTAAATGTTAGGCATTATACCATGGTATCCAACAAAGTAGGCCTAATAGGGAACATGTGGCAGAATAAAATGAAATTCTAATTGAGTTTTTAATTTACAGATTTAAGTTGTAGTCATTATTATTATTATTATTTTATGTAGTTTAGTTGAATATTGACTACAATAAATATTTAATGATTTTATTCAAATAACCTGTCTTTGTATTTTGTTCAGTTTTTGAGTGTTCGCCAATTTTTGTCAGTCTTTCTGTAATTTGAGTAATTTCAGATTTTTAAATTGTATTAACGATAGGTAGGGTTTGTGTTGCTGACAATTTGACTTGGTTGCACTGTAAGAATTTATGTATGTTCCACGTAGGTTATCGACACAGTTTGTCAGGATTTTTTTGTTGGCTTTGTGTACTGCTTCGCATATCTATTTTCTTGGAGGGTTTGCACTGTTTTGTTACCAATTAAAATAATGTTTATTTTCTGTTCTCATTTGTGTAAAATCTGTACATGTATTCAATTTATTTTGTGCCGACTTGAAGCGTTACATAACTTATGGGTGGTCTAATAAATATTGTAACACCTCTATTATTGCCCCTCGTAGTTCCAGATTAAAGTTGTAATAGTTAGGTGATAGTAGTAGAAGAGTTTTACTGTGTTTTGTTGAGTATGTGGAATTGGAGGTGCAGGAGTTGAAGGTTTAAAAATGGGCAATAAGGTGGGTGAAATATAAATAGAGAAGCCAGGGGCAGGCTGTTGAGGACGTGGGGAATTTTTGGTCATCAGTAGTAGAAGGGTTTTACTGTGTTGTGTTGAGTATGTGGAATTGGAGGTGCAGGAGTTGAAGGTTTAAAAATGGGCAATAA
>PNEQ01053157.1:40552-52388 GCA_003012365.1 Medauroidea extradentata
GGGCAATAATGTGTGTGAAATATAAATAGAGAAGCCAGGGGCAGGCTGTTGAGGACGTGTGGAATTTTTGGTCATCAGTAGTAGAAGGGTTTTACTGTGTTGTGTTGAGTATGTGGAATTGGAGGTGCAGGAGTTGAAGGTTTAAAAATGGGCAATAAGGTGGGTGAAATATAAATAGAGAAGCCAGGGGCAGGCTGTTGAGGATGTAAGGAATTTTTGGTCATTAATTAGTAGCAGAAGGGTTTTACTGTGTTGTGTTGAGTATGTGGAATTGGAGGTGCAGGAGTTGAAGGTTTAAAAATAGGCAATAATGTGTGTGAAATACAAATAGAGAAGCCAGGGGCAGGCTGTTAAGGACGTGGGGAATTTTTGGTCATCAATGGTGTTGAAGGAATTTTGTTGGAACTTATTGAATGAAAGCAGAGGATAACAAACAGAACAGGGCAGGCAGTCTGTGCTTAGGAGGTTAGTGAGGGAGAGGAATTTATTTTTGGAAGTGTTGGTGAAGGGGTTTAGCAAGTGATTGAGGAAGTATTTATAGCTTGTCAATAAGTGGTTGTCAAATTACAAATTAAATAGTCATTATTATTATTGTTTGTTAAAATTATGCTATTCACAGATTCTTTGTACAAGTTGGGTTTTTAGATTTTTCAGCTCAATGTGTTCCTTTTTTTAGGTGCCTGTTTTATTTTGTTTACTTAAAATTACCATTTAAATGGAAAGGTTTGTGCGATAAGGTAATGGATAATTTTGGCGTAATTGAAATTACCTGATATGTTGTAGCGAGGTGTACTTTAAGGATGCAGTTTTGCGGAAGGCTTTTCCCATTCGGGATGTGAAGGCAGAGCATGTAGGCAAGCTGGTAACTGTTAGAGGCATCGTTACCCGCTGCACTGAGGTGAAGCCCATGATGGTGGTTGCGACCTACACCTGTGACCAGTGCGGTGCTGAGACCTACCAGCCGGTATGTTTTATTCTCAGACCTGACATTGCTTCTACAGCATGTGGTCGAGTCTGCAACTGATTGTTGATGTTGCAGGTGAACTCATTGACCTTTACACCACTGTTCCTGTGCCCCAGTGATGACTGTCGAGTAAACAAAGCAGGTGGCCGCCTATACTTGCAGACACGTGGATCCAAATTTATCAAATTTCAAGAGGTCAAGATACAGGAACACGTAAGTTCCTTTCTTCTCACATACACACATGCACATATAGTTTTTAATGCTAGATGTCTTGTTATTAGTGACAGCAACATACTGTACAACTCAGATTTTATGAGGCCTCATGGTGCACTATTATGATGTAAAAATTGTTGTCTCGTAAAATCGAGGACACTTAAAATGGATGGTAGGGCTCACAGTGGGCAAGAATGACCTCATAAAATAAAGGTTATTCTGTAAATTCCTGGAATTTCTCAACACATTGCAGAGGGGATTTTGGTGTGTTGTATTTGTTTTTTTTTTTTTTTTTTTTTTTTTTTTTTTTTTTTTTTTTTTTTTTTTTTTTTTTTTTTTTATCTAGGAAGCAATTGTTACTACAGATTTGTAGGTAGGGCATAAGAAAGCATTTTTATGTAGTTATAAATGTATAATAATGTTTACTTCCAGAGCTGTGTAGTTGGAGTTTTGGTAATTTTGGGTGAAGTCTGCTAAAATGTACGGACTCCATCTCCGACTTGGCCAGCAAATCTTAAATTGAAATTTTTATACTTTCTCATAAAATCCTAAAACTCAAATTTAAAATGTGTGTGTTTAAACAAGCTTGTTAAAATGTGACAATATTGTGTTGTGTACAATTCAGGGTTTGTTGCATATTTTAAATTAATTTTTTTAATACATGAATATTAAAATAAATGCTCTGTTAATAAATTTTGAGTAAGCCTATATTTTTGGTTACAGTAAATTTCAGCAATTATACAATGGATAACAATTAAACCTACTGTCCCATCAATCAAAGTCGTTATGCATTGGCTGAACCCGTGCAATGTTTAGTGGTCTTACATATTACAGCCGTATTATAAAATGGGATTTGGGTATAAAGTTATGTAAACATTACGGAATATTGTTTGGTAAAATTCACTGCATTATATGTATTCAGTACGGGGACGTACTGCTCGACCACGACAACTACACTAGACCCCCCGATTTTACGAATACGCACGGTTCCTCTCATCTCTACCTTCATAAAATTGATAGCGGGCTATTGGACCCCCCTCCCTCCTCCTAAATTTTAAAATTGCATTTTTTCTGCAAAGTGCCTCTAGGTGGACCCCGACTTCCGTAGCATTTTGCGAGAAATTAATTAATGTAATAATAGAAATGTAAATAGATATCGGTTGCGAGATGTCTTACGATCAAATCCATACTGTTGAGCTGTAAATACGACCGACTCTTGTCACCAAAAAATGAGAAAACCCAAGATTCAGAATGTTTTCTCTCAGGCGAAAAGCCAGACTTCCGTAGCGATTAATGGAAAAATAAAGTAAGTGATAGTTAAAATATAAATTTATATCAATAAGCATACGTCTTACGATCAAAAGAACACTTCTGAACAATAGATATGACTGACCCTTGTCCCCAAAAAATGATAAAACAGAGCTCACGAGTGCCCTCTTGCGAGCGAATAGGCCGACTTCCGTAGCGTTTAACGTAAAAATAAGGCAAGTGACTGTTGAACAATAAATTAATATCAGTAGGCAGACGTCTTACGATTAAAATAACACCGCTGAACAGTAGATATGACCAACCCTTGTTCCCCAAAAATGAGTAAACCGAGCTCCCGAGTGCCTTCTCGCAAGTGCAAAATCAGTTGTTTTTCTTTTAATGCAGAAAACCAGACTAGATGTTAACAAAATAATAATTTTCACCAATAGACAGAAGTCTTAAAAAAAGAAGAATGTGAAATTGGTATCTACAATCTACCATTGTCACCAAAACAAATACACACTGGTGCACGTCTGCTTGGCACTCATTACTAGCCAGCACAATGCCCATGTAAATTATTAATCAAACCAAGGAGGATAAAGCGGATGTATTCATTCACTGCACTTATATATATATATAACTTTGACATTAATCAAAAGTAACGTCAAAACAATCCCTTGATGTTTGATACTATAAAATAATTATTGTACGTAAACGTAGTTAGAAGTAGCGTGCAGGGCGGACAGATAGCGCAAGTGTACAAAGGTTCACAAAATGGCGGATAGATAGCACTGTAGCATGTACCGACGTTCAACCACCCGAAAACGCCACTTTTTGACGTTTTCGCAGTGAAGCACTGCTCAAGCAAATTGTGCGTCACTTTAATTGTTTTAAGTACGTATTGTGTTAGCCCAGAAAAGAAAAAAATAGTTTCACGCTATTATCTTCATGGGATTCGTGTAAGAACGTAAATACATTCTGTGCGAGACGAGAGAAATACGGCTTGGAGACGTGGAGAAATGGCCTAGAAGGAGGCCATACTAGAGTTTTATGAGCATTTACGCACAACGATGTTTTGATAGTACGGTCTCCATTTAGATCCTAATACGTTGTAGTGCCGGAGAAAGTAGGCCGGCCTTGGCACAGGCACGGCGGTGCGCGGTTTTCAAACTGTCGCTGCTGCATTTTTTAATGTATTTCCACTGCTTCAGTTTTTTTTTTTTTTTAATATTGTGACTTGTCAAGTAATAACTGCAACTTCCCAACTCATTAGCACTGTAAATTAAACATTACATTTTAAAGTCATTATCATTGTAATTCGTTACAATACTTTTGGTCATAGAATTTTGTAATTTTTTGAGGGTTTCTGAGACAGTATTCGTAAAATCGCTACCTTCGTTAAGTCCAGGGTTCATAAAATTGGGGGTCTAGTGTAGACCCGTGGGAGAAAAGAGAACTATCAGTATTGTCCTTGGCCACCGTGCACAATTGGTGTTGCACATTACAGCATTGGACATAATACTGTGGCACAGGCAGCCAGTGTATTCTGTTTTCGCCACGTCTCCAGTGACCAGGTGCCATGAATTCATGTCAGGCGCATTATATTTCCGTCCGTGTGATGTGTCTACTTGCTACTTCCGCCACACTTCTTCCCCTGACAGGAGGATTAGTTGTCGTGGTTGAGTAGTAACGTGTCTTGATGATAAAAATTGTATCTCACAAACCGTTTGCATGATAATGTTTTGAGATTTGTTAAGTATAGGTCTAGGTGGAGTCTGAGTCTGACAGTGGAAATACTTGAGAATCAGAGTCAACAGTTTTATTTACCAACTCCACGCCCTGTTGGCTTCACAACGTATACACGAGACCCCTGATCTTACAAACCCTGGATTTTACTAAGGTAGCGATTTTATGAATATACTCTCGGGAACCATCAAAAAATAGCAAAAAAAAATTAAAGCTGTTGAAAAATGTGATGGCGCATGTCTGAGAGCAACGTTCTGTGCCTGTGAGCATTAGTACGTACACTAAACAGTTTGTCTACCCCCGATTTCTTTATAATGAAGCAAAATCTTGCTCTTTGTAGATAACAAGAATGTGCCAGCTAGAATTATATGCTTGTCTCATGGCCCTCTCCCCAACATACCTTCCAAACATCTGAGTGGGAAACAACTTGCAACACGTTTCCCGGAAATGTCAATAAACTCACCCCCTTGGTGGAAAAATATCTTACAGGCATCCAACCTGAAACCCTACCCTTCCCATAGCCATTATCAGCTCACTTTCACGCGTATACTAACGCCAGTAAAGATAATTTCTGTTACATGTGCACAACAGGATTTTTCATTCTCGCTTCTACCCGCACCCAACCACTGAAAATGACAAATAATCACATGTCTTGTTATTTTTCGAGTTTTGAGAGTTTTTAGTATGTAGTTTATTCAATTTTCCTGTTGAAGTTAGAAACTTATTCTGTTGCATTCTCCTCCAGGCTGTTGGGTTTCTGGTGCCGACATTGTGGTCAGATCATAGTCTTCGTGGAATTTATCTGTGATGCAGGTGATAGACACACGGTTATCTGTGTCTCCTTCAAAGATGATACAAGAGGGTCTGCTAAGGGTATTGTGCCATGGCGGAGTGTGTGTGTGAATAATTGTAAGTGAAGTGAAAGCAAGACAAAAAAGAGGGGGGACCCGTTATCAGCACCACACATCAGCCAGGCAAGCATTTGGAAAGCAAACACGACTGGGCAATGGGTAAGAACGGCATAAGTGACTAAGTTTGGACTCGTTGATGGTGCTGTTTTTGCATTAACTCGACTTGTGATGGCGTGCTATCGTTAAAATGGCACAAGTACTGAACACGGTACAACACAAAGGCTTGTCTTCAAACATCACTTGATTTTTTTATGTTCATTATTTTCGTGTTGCAAAGGATAGTACACCAGTCTCGCAGCCTCCAAATTGGAAAATGTTACATGCTACACTAATTTTAGTTGTTTATGTTAGGTTTATTTCTCCACGCAATACTACGAACTTCAAGTCTACACGATTACGAGAGGCATCCGTGCTTGGTGTTTAATTTTTTTTTGTGACATGGATTGGTTGTATTAACAGTTTGTAGGTGTGATTTTAATCGGAAGATGTCTGTCTATTGATATAATTTAAACTTCAGTTATTATTTGCCATTTTTCATGTGAAACAATACGGATGTCAGACTATGTATTCGCGAGAAGACACTCTTTTTTTCCCCAGGACATGGGTCAGTCATATTTACCGTTCATGGGTACCCTTTTAATCGGAAGACGTCAATCTTGTGATGTAAATTTATATATTAATCATAACTTGTCTTACTTTTCTGCAAAACGCTATGATAATCTGGACTCCATTGGATATACTTTGCGGAAAAAATGCAATTTTAAAATTTGATAAATGGGTGAGGGGCAAAATTGGCCTCAATCAGTTTTACGAAGTTAGTTATCTTACGAATATCATAAATGGAATCGTCAGTATTTGTAAAATAGAGGGTCTAGTGTATCTTTTAAAATTGTGTACACGATAAAACTGTGCATGTGTGATACAGTACATTTTTAGCAGGTGGATTATATTCATAGAAGAATAAAATCAGCCTTTCAGAAGTTAAAAAAAAATAGTATGTATATGAAGTGATTTTGGATGTGTAAGATATACAGGATCTGTAAAAGTGCACACAGTATAAAAAATATTGCGTGGATATAGAAAATAGCTGTAAGCTTGGAACAACCTTGAAGTTTCTCCCGCTTTCTTCTTTTCCTTCTTCTAAGTTCGATAGTGCTTGTAGCTAACCAAGTTTTATATTGTTTTTGTTCAAGAATGAACATGAAAGTTTGTGTGCATGATTGACACATACTTAAAATTCTTCTACAACATAGGTAAATTTGTGCATTGAGTTTGGCCATGTTGAATAATGTTAATTGTGTCTTGTATTTCATTGGTAGGTACACAATGTGCGATCTGAGTTGTCAACTTATTTTCCAGAGTGACCAAGTGCCAGTAGGAAACATTCCTCGCAGTTTGACTGTGTTTTGTCGTGGGGAGGTGACCCGCCAGGCTGTCCCTGGAGATCACGTGTCAGTTACTGGTATTTTTCTGCCCTTGCTGCGTGCCGGATTTCGTCAGATGACCCAAGGGCTTTTGTCAGAGACCTTTCTAGATGCACATGTGAGTACTTTATTCAACATAATCTGTTTCGTTTCAAATAGAGTGGGACCTGTAGCCATTGTTTGTCAGGAGACTGACAAATAATGGTGTACATGTAGACGTTCAGTGTATATGGTCTTGAAATGCAGTCGAAGAAAAAATATGTACATAAAATGTGTTACACAGATGTGGACATTTATTCAAGACATCTGGGTTCAGTACTAATGTAGATGTTTCACTAGTTCCTGATAAAAACATTTAGGATTGAAGCCTTGACTCAACCCCACCCTCTTGCGTGTGTCTGTGTTGTGATCCCCTGGGGGGCTAGAACCTACTACAACGGTAAATGTGTGCCTTGTGCGGTTATGGTACTTTCTTTATGCCTGGCTGTTTGTTTCAAGAAGTGTATACGAGCATGGTATGAAAACATAAAATGTAAGTTAACTATTTTTTTTTTGTTGGTGAAAATGTCTGAACGGTTGATGCGGGAAATTTATGCATATATGAACGATCCATGTGGGTGTATTTAACATTGTTTATATAGGCAATTTGTCGGGACCGTGATAAACGATCTATAGATGCGGGAAAACGAATGAAACGGGAACAATGCAACAAGGTTCCACTGTAAAAGCAGTGGAAGTTCAATAAACCAATATATTGATGCAAAATTCACAGTTTATACAATCATTGTTCACATTTCTTGGTAAACACAGGTCTTAAAACATCAGGAACTAACACAGATATTTATCACTTGTTCAAGATTACGGGTCCATACTTGGATGCTGTGTGGTTACTGTTACAACATGGGAACTTAGTCGAGTGGACCGGCGGAACTTTCCACAGATACTGTTTACGACTTCCGTTAAGTGCCTCGTGGCGATAAGGTGTGGAAGGATCGTAGGGTGCATTCCCTTTTACTTGCGTACGGTGCGGAGGATAGGTGACAGTGTGCCTTCCTTCCCGGGCTCTCAGCAGGTCTGTAACTGGTAAGGGTATGGTGCAGGAGAGCAGAGGACTCCATTTGCAAGAAGTAGAGTACCGGGGGGTGAGGGACTCCATTTGCAAGAAGTCACCTTGGAGAGGTAGGGCGAGTGGCCGAAGCCAGGGTGCTGAGAGATGGGATCTCGAGAAGCTGCCAGCGAACTCTGAAGAAGTTGGCAGAGATGCGCCCATTTTATACTTGGAGTTAAGGGGTCTATGAGGGAAGAAGTCCTGTTAAGAGGGTGGTAAGATGGTGGTGCGGGCACGGGCAGTCGGCTGCATGCAGGCGTGCTACCCCAACACCCATGCATTTCTCCAAAAACAAATACAGTAAAACCCTGTTCAGACGTTTGTGTTGGGACAAGCAAAAATAATGCTTTTATTAACCGGGGAAACTTATTAAAGGGGTCAAATTGCATATGTGTGTATAGACAAATGAAAAATTATTATACCTATTATGCAGGAAACTTCTTAAACGGGTAAGTTCTTAAGAGGGTGTTACTGTACAACACTGGAAATTAAATATAAAATTTCCGTCAAGTCCCACTGAAAAATTATGATGCCGTGAAAAGAATCAAGAATTAAATACAATATAATGTACAACTGCATTCACTTCCAATTCTCTGTTATATTATTTAAGTTAAGCACGTACATAAAGATGTGTCTATTACAGTCAAACCTCGTTAATACAAACCCTGATAATACAAAGTTCTCATTAATACAAAGTGGTTTTTGTTCCCCTTGGGATGAGGACAGAAATTAAATAATAACTTTAATGTTCCATAAAATTTTTCTTTATATGTAAATCAATGTAATATAAAGTCCTATAGTTAAAACAGGTCATTGTGATGATAATAATGTGAGTTTTGAGAGGATAAACAAAATGATAACAATTTAAGAAACTTTTTAAGATTTTGGCCAACACCTGATAATACAAACCTCATTATTACAAACAGCAAAAATTTTGGTCCCTTCAAGTTTGTATTAAAGAGGTTTCGCTGTATTACAATTTGGTTGTTTGTTTACACACAATGAAACAATACTTAAAATATAACCACAACATGTAGATCCTGCTCAGGATTTATTTACGCAAGCGTATAATGTGGTTAAACTACTATTTACATACAAATGGGCATCGGAAAAATAAATTTTGCAGACTAAGTGGTTGTGCGGACCTGATGGTTTACTATATAGTACCTATTAAGCTTAACCTCAAAAGGGTCAAGCTGGGGAGGGTGGGGGGAGCGCAAAACGTAAGCAATATCTTAATACCATCAATACTTTAGGGTATCATATGGGGATAAGCGAAGTATCAAAAAATTTTTCAGATGCATAGCACACCTTGGGCTCTCAGAGTTAGCATTTTATTACCGTAAATTAACACTATTCGGGCAATATTATTTCACATCTAATGTTTTTATATCTGGCCAAAAATTAATTTACTATCAGAAAATTTTTGATCACAAGATAAATTCTGTTCTGTATAAAATATATAAAGTGAAACCATGTTAAAAGTTCCAACTTAAATTTTCCTGGTTAGTTAAAAAATTATGCAACATATCCATATCTTTTTACACATGTGCAATTTTACCTTTTTACACAGTTTCCTATATTACGTATATGTGTATATTTTGCAGTTCCATCATAAACATTGTAACATAGGTTTATTGGTTTCATCCAAACAGTCACACAAATTTTTAGTCACATCAAGTTGGTTTCTGAGGCCTCGTTGATAAAGTTACAAGTGTTAGTAGAGCCTGTGAATGTAATTGCGAAAGGAGTCTCAAATCACACCCCTGCGGTCAAGTGATATACATATTTTTATCGTATGCGACTACAGGACAAAATCAAACATATGCCATTGTAATATGTATTTTATGATACTTCTTGCCATACTTCTGGGTCAGTATCAGTGCTGTCACTTGCTTGTGCTGAACTGAGGCTTGCATCCTGGGACAATGTACTTGCAGTGAACATATCTGTAGACACATGCAGTTGTGGTTTTATTTTATGTCACAAAGTGGTGTTATTTTTAGCCAAAAGTGGTGCTATTTTCAACCAAAAGTGGTGTTATTTTCTGCTAAAAGTGGTATTGAAAAAAGGTGTAATTTTAGTGGATAATAGTGTAGTTTTCAAAGAACAATTCTCCCTACCCCCCCCCCCCACCCTTTTCCGAGAATATTCAGATTACCTGAGTGATTGGAAGTTCTCCAACACCTGGACAATGACAAATTTATATCAGTCCTGTAAATGAATGATATCATTGAATAAAATCTACTATAATAGCAAATACTGCTTCCAATGAAAATGGGCTGTCGGGCAACTTAGTACTTACAGACATCAATCATAACAAAACTAAAGTTTTTCCAATAGATTTTAAGATTTATTGTCATTTTTTTTTGTACCGAAAATTATTACAAAGCAGGTTTTTTTTAGGGCCTGGTGCTATCATAAACACTGACTTTGTGCTAGATAAAAGTTTTATACTGTATTGTGTTTTAGGCTATTCTTGGTGACAAGGAGATGTTTTTTTAGGTTAGGCCAATTTTTTTCTGTACCGGTAAGATGTTGGCAAACTAGGGTTCTAAAATTTCCGGATAAATTGGTAAAGGGGGAAAAAAAAAACAGGAAAAAAGATTAGGTTTTTTTTTTTCCAAATTTTCGGGAAAAAAATGGAAAAATTTCTTTAATAACATTGTGAAATTATACTAAGTCTGTGGTGGCAAAATAATATACATTAACTTATATAAGGTAATTAAAATAAGGAAAAAAGTGGAGAACTGGCCTATCTGATTCATTCTGAATGTGTACTTACTAGCAAGGCATAAAGAAGGCAAACATGAGAACATTACAGTTTTAAGATAAGGGGAAGTACAGAAGCATCACATTACTGTAATTTAAGTAACTTGTTTACTAATTACTAGTAATCAGGAACACACACACCATCGTAAGTCTTAACTGAACACATAGCAAACGACAATCAGTGTTAAATTTCACATGTAAATTATGTGTCTGAAAAAAACCGGCAAATCATAAAGTTGATAAACGTAAAACAGCAAAGTACACCATTTAGCCAGTTGATATAAGCAGCAAGATAATTATTATTTAATTATCTTAGTTTGTTACTTGTGAATTTGAACTACAAAAGGGTTTTTTTGTTGTAATCAAAGCTGTGTTTTCCTGGCAGAGATTGTAAGATGTGTACGAGTACAGTGAACCCTCGATAACTCGGACTAAAAGGGGGGAGAAGCTGTCCGAGTTAGGATTTGTCCGTGTTATCGAGGGGCGTCCGGGGAGGTGGGGTAATCAGTCATTAATCACAAGAAACGTGAGGAAACCAGTACGCTATCATTTCTACAAGCAAAAGAAATGGCAATATATACTGATTTTTACGTATAAATTTACAGGAGGGGGTAGTGAGGAAATTATCACTGTAACTGGAGAACTATAAAAGAAAGAATGTCAAACAACCTGGGTCTGCAGATTCTTTTTTATTTATTTTTTATGCTACTTCTGGCTGATATATTTTTTTTATCTGTGCAAGCTGGCACCAAGGCACCCTTCTAGCTTCTACCACGTAAAAGTTCTCACCCCCCTTCTCTCGTATGGCTGACGACAGTCTGCGTGTGCGTGTGTGTGTGAGAGAGAGAGAGAGATAAGCTAGGGTGGTAGAGCGCGAGCGGAAGTAGTCAAGGTCAACCGGTACAGTCTCAACAGCAATAAAAACACAGCACGTGACCACACGCAACTCACGAGTTGTTTACGTGAAAAAATGCTCTACATCAGCATGTCACAGTGTCTGCAGCCAGCTGCTAGTTTCCTACAAGAAATTTTTTTTTTCCCAGGGCCTCTTTGTTAGAATACGAGGCCAGGAGCAACGCAAATCTCAGTCTACCTTTCCTCTTTTTTTTTTTTTTTTGTTTATTTGAAGTCTACGGCTGTGGTTGAAGTGATAATGTGCGCTCATAGGCCTCTCTTCATACTAGCTGCGTCTTCATAGATCAGTGACATCTTTACACACTCTTTACACTTAAAATAAATTTCACAGATACCATCAACGTTAACAGGAACTCAATAAAAGCCCATTCGTTTTTACCATTTAACTTTTTCAAAAGTGAGGCCCTCTAGAATGTGCGACCCGGGGCAAGAACCTCTTTCTGCCCCCTCCCCTTTTTAATAATTTATTAAGCCCTGTTTTTTTTCTATATCGCGCCGGTTTCTAGCGTAGTGTATTAGGCGCCAGTTTACGGTT
>PNEQ01053158.1:0-60621 GCA_003012365.1 Medauroidea extradentata
GTGCCTGCAATGCGTGGCCACATAACCAGCTACATAACCAGTCACGTTGACCACACTGCCTGCAGTTGTTCATCACGTGCATGTAGTGTGTGGCCACATAACCAGCTACATAACCAGTCACGTTGACCACACTGCCTGCAGTTGTTCATGACGTGCCTGCAATGCGTGGCCACATAACCAGCTACATAACCAGTCACGTTGACCACACTGCCTGCAGTTATTCATGACGTACATGCAGTGTGTGGCCACATAACCAGTCACGTTGGCGACCACACTGCGTGCAGTTATTTATGACGTTCGTGTCTGCAGGGCATGGAAAAATAGCTAGCGAGGTACTATACGTTTGTTCTCCAGTGCCTACGGTTGACACTCATATTGTTATGATGGATATTATCTTCATGTGTGTACCTTGAATAAATATACATAAACCAATAATTTGCATAAGAGATATGCAATTTACAACTTGATAATTTAGGCGTTATAGCATCACTAATTTACAAAATCTTTCAAAAAATAAAATATTTTACTTTATTTTTTATTGAAAACCTAATTTGTTTGGTATTTACCTCAGCACGCATACACGCGCATATACATATAATGTAACGTTTCATATTCATTCTATCTTTTACCTTTGTTATAGTTAAATCTAATCAAATAAGGGAACAAAACTTATACAATGAATCATATTTATGGTTGACAATTTTTATGTTAATTTCGATAATTATATTTATACTATACAAAATATTATAATCTCCTATAGCTATTTTCTGAATTGCTGAGGAAGTTGACTAATACTTAGAATAAGATTCATATCTGAAAACGAACGAGTATTTTGCTTAAATTAATAATTATTACTTATTATTTTACACCTTTTCATCACATTTTTAGTTTTTCTGAGTCAGTCCACATTTTTCTCATTTAATTTCTATTGTACTGCTAGAATTAGTTTTATTTTATTCAACTGAGTATTTCGTGGGGTATGATATTTAAGAAAAAATATTTATGTAAGTAAATTTTTTTCAATGTAGCCGTTTCATAAGCTTTAAATTAGTTATTGTGTTTGTTATTTAACGTGCTGCTGACACATCCTTTAAAGGTACAGATTGGTTGGTTTCAATACTGTTGAGGTTTCCAAATAATTATAAGAGGATTCAGCTGTGTGTCTTCAGAAGTGCCCACTACATACGTGCCGAAATTGATTAAAATTACCTCAATGGTTTAACAGTGCCTTATAATATTCATTTACACAATTATCCAAGACACAGTAGCGGATGTGGATGCTCCTATTCTAAATTACAGTTTAATGTTCGCCGCAATCGGCAAATGAACTTGCTGACATCTGAAGAACGCCACTGATGGATAATTATCAAGTTTATTAAAACGGCTTTTTTTCATCCCATATATCTCCAAACTTTATGAATGTCAGCAAGAGTACTAGCTTTCTTCAGTAGATATACGTACTTACTCGGTAAGACCAGTACATTGCCTTTGATGTACAGCATATTCTCTTCAAGCTCTTCTCGTACGTTTTCAGACAATTGCCCATCTAATTGTCATTAATAACAATATTACGAAATATAAATATTATTGGATACAAAAAATACATATATTTGATATGATGCTTACGTGAATGAAAGATTGCGAGAGAATAACCAACGTTTTTGTAAAATTTTTGAAACAATTTGCTAGTGTGGAATCCGATCATTCCAGATAATAACCTGGAGTTTGTTTGTACAAAACACACATCACGGTTTTAAAAAAATAAATGTGTTTGTGTATAGTGATAGTGTTTCACTGAAGTATACTGTAGGGTAGCTAGTATTTCCTGAGGTATGCATACAGTGCATACATAGTATGTTAGAGAATGTTGAGAGGATATTAAATTGTCAGAACGTAAAAATCGTTTTAGTTAGCAAAACTGACAGTATCACCGGCATAATAACTTCAATCGATTTCCCTATCAACTCCAAAAACTACTGAACATGTAAATATGTGCATGGTGTCCAGAATACTTGAATAAATAGTCAGTCAGCTGGAGTTCATCTCACTGTTCGGGTACCTGAAGACGGATACAGGTACTAGATCCGAAATTTTCGAATTTGTTGTCGAAATAAGCCAGCTATTTTTGTCGATGTTATATTCGTTATGTGTATTGTTTATTCATCCATTTCAGTAACTGTTTTTAACTCCCGACACAAAAAGAGGGATGTTATAAGATTGACGTGTCTGTCTGTGTGTCTGTCTGTGGTATTGTAGCTCCTAAATGAATGGACCGATTTTAACGCGGTTTTTTTTTTTATTTGAAAACTTACCTGATCGAAAGTGTTCTTAGCTATGGTTCAAGGAAATCTGTTCAGCCGTTTAAAGATCGTCAGCTCTTTTCTATTTTTATTTCTCAGTGAATGTGAGCAGTTCTACTGGTCTGATCAATTTGAAATTTGTGAGTCGTTTTTTTTTTTAATTTTTAATTTAAGTTTTAACTTGTCATGTTTGCTGATACCGCCCACTTGTATAGCCATTTCACCCACCGTGCATTTGTTACTTGTATTTTTTCCATATTTTTTTTATTTGTTTTCGTTAGTGTACCGATTACACAATTTTCGAAATTTAAGGTGTCCTAATTTTTTGCAGACAGCACAGTTAATATTGCTTACATACCAATACTTAATGTGATAATACCATACTTAATTTGACCTCTGTTTTACTTTTGCGTATGTTGTTATTTTGTCCATTGTACGTTTTCTTTGACTTAATCACGTTCACTTTCAATGCCGTTTGTCTATTAAATAGTTCAGTTATTGCAAGAATCGTAAAAAATATCACAATAAACCAATTTGTTCGGATTACCGTTCAGATTCATTTGTTAACCATAAATAATGAAAATGCATAGTTTGAATTAGTTAAAACGCTTTCATCTCCATCAACCGAGCAAAGTGGCTGAATGGTTGAATACCTACCGGATGATCATTCGTAACGAACCGAACACAATTCCCAGTCTATCAATTCTGATGTTCGCTATCAAAGATCTGTCGAAATATTGAAAGTGATTGCAGGTATAATTCCTTCACGTAGGCCTTGACAGTTTCCTTCCCGGTGTCTGATCAGTCTGAGCCACTGTAATGACCTTGTTGTTGAAGGCATTAAATATTTAATATAACCTATCTACTGTCATCTTCTCGTGTTCCTCCGGCATTAGAAGCCGTGTGGTATTTCTAGCACATTTCTCGCCTGAGGAGGTGACTAAGTTTCTCAACTCTATGAAACAGAAAACATCATACTTTACAAGGTAATCATTTGCCTACCAGAATATTTCAAATCCTGGCAGTGGGTAGGACAATTGAAGCAGTTCTGGAGGGTAAACTTTAGTTAGAAGTGACCAGCTCTTGCAGTTTCAGCACTTGAGAGGAGTAGACAAGTCCTTCCAACACTTCACAAGCGACGTTCAGTTCTTGAACACACCACTCTAACTTCAGATTCACATTAACAGCAGTATTTGCTAAACACTGCTGACATTTCCTTGAATTCCGAATATCATGCACTTTTAACGTCTGAATATTCGCACGTTTTATCTATGACGACAACGATTTATATTTACACAGCGTGCACATACATGCAGATGTAACATATTATGTATATTTTAAATATCACAAATCTTGTATACACATCCGATATGATAGTGACAAGTGATTTGTATGCTTTTTGGAATCGTGCTACTGACGTCATTTCTACGAGGAAAGGAATTGGCTGGATCATAATTGCATAAAAGCACAACAAAATTAATAATTTACTTTGTGTTCGGAAGTGAAAAGTTATTTATTTAGAATGATTAGTTTAGAATACACATATGTTTATCGAATGATCACTTATTAAGTTTACAAATCCCGTATGTTAAATTTTTTTGTTAACTGTGCAAAGTGTCTGAGTTATATTCTTACGACAAAGGAAGACGTGAGGTCGTATATTATTCACGGTCTCTAAGTTTCTCAGGTTCGAAATCATGAATAACATAATTAAGATATTTAGCCCATAATCCCATGAAGCAATTAAGTAAAATACTTCGAACAAATAGAGAAACAATTCCTGTGTTCGAGATCTCCAATACCCAAGATTGTGATGAAACGTAACCGGCTGGTCAGGTTGTCTTAGTACTGGACCTTCATATTTGAAAATAAACTCGTTAAGAGATTGAATTAGACGCAGGTCGTAAATCCGTGGCGGCTGGTAATATAATACTGCTCGCAGTGTAGAGACTGGATGCTGGGCTTATATCATGGCAGGGCGGATAGCTGTACGCTCACCACTTGCCTTGTATGCTAGGGTGGTGTGGAGGGGTGAGGGGGGAAGTGAAGGGGAAGTAGCCGCGACCCCAGCTCGTCCTTGGGGGTTACGTGGGAAATCAAATTGCAGTCTCCGTATATGTGTCGCGCGCTGGATTATACACCGGGCTAAGTTGTATATATTGCTCTGGAGGAGGCGAGCGTGGCTAACCTCGTTAGTTTAAATAAATCCCGCCCGACTTGAGAGCGCTACCTTCTCGGAGCCACTGGCGGCGACCAATCCTGCCGCCAGATTAGCGCCTAACCTCTGCTGCGAGCTGTCTCTGTGTCACGTGCTTGCCTGGCTGCGACTCTTCATACTTCCAACTGTCCCTCACATAGACGTCCTGCTTTATATCCATTCTTCCGTACAACTTACTTATTACTCATCATTACTTATTTACAAAGTTAAACAAGTTATACAGTCGTTTCATAAAAGTTATTTTATTAACTTTTATTTTGTTTCTCTGCGTACTGTTGTTGAGTTAATATTCTAATACGTGTAAATAATTTCTTCCGTCTATTCTCTGCACTTCTCCAAATAAAACATCAAGAATGACATAATTTACTAGTGCAATTTTCACAATACCAATAAATCTAACCTTTCCACATGTTTCGATAATTATTTAAAGTCGGCCTATGTGTATGATATTACAAATATCAAAGTTCTCAATATAAGAGTGTTGAAGAGGTAAAAAATTATTCCAGTAAATTATGAATATTGTACCATTTCTTGATTAAATACAAACGCAGCTTGTTAAATATAAGACGTTTTACGTATTTTAAGCACGCACGTGAGATATGTTTTTTTATTAGGCATATTCACATTTATAAAAATACAAAATTTATTTACCCACGATATTAAAATGTATTTAAGTGCTACGGAAGTCACTTTAGTTGTAAGTAGTAAGCAGTCCGTATGGAATTGTATGTTAACTGTGTCGAAGTGTTAATTTAAAACTGAGAGCCAGGAGACAAATTTTCACATGAACAATTATTTTCATGACTGTAATTACCGTAACAATTATTCAAAATTGTTATGTAAAATGTTAGTAATGCTCTCTTTTGATTTATGGGGAGAATTATTGTATAAAATTAATATTATTATACAATTTAATTAGTTTTGGTGCACTTTTCCTATATTGCAATACTCTTTGTCAAACTATTAACACATATCTGAATAGTGCATTCATTGTATGCTATGATAAATATTTGCAAAATAATTTCCGGCACTCCAATAGCACAAGAAGCAAGGAAAATCCAAAAAAATTTCCAAAAATTTAGTTTCCGAAAATTAAGTTTTTTATAGTTGACAAAACTTCCGTGTAAATGACATATGTTACATGCTCATGTATTAACTAAGGGACAGAGCGCACAGGTTTTGAGGAAGGAAAAATCATTCCCTGTTATGGGCAAAGAACAACAAATTCCAAGCTGTATTTTTAATATTATATCTAAAGCGTTCTAATAAGTATTACAATTACTTTTGCCAGGTAATACCTTTTGATTTCAAAATACTGTTGTACAGCAGGTAGTCAGGATGGAGTCTATTGATTTTGCAGTCTGATTATTCACGTACACATAATTCGAAAATGTGTTTACCATACTTACGTACACTCAACTATTTTGGGAGAGAAACTACTGTGCAAATAGTCTGTAAAACTGATTTCTTAAAATACGTAATAAAATACACCGTGATATTAATATAGCAAAGACTCTAGGCTCAATGCCACAACATTGAAACAGCTAGTAGGTTTTATTTTATTTAACGAAATTACAGCCCATTTTAAAGTCGTTTTTCATAATAGCAATAATCCTACACTATTAATTTAAGAAACAACTAAAAACCAATAAAATTCGACTCACTTTTTCATAAGCTGTCAGACAATATTATTATTACGCTCTATACTTAAACATACTCTAGTAGTGAAAAAACTCTACGTGTTATATAACACCGCAAACTTCTCAAAATCTTTTTAATGTAATTTTTATTTAACAGATTATATTAGTGTTATATTTAAACATTTGTATTACTTGTACCACTCAGTCATATTTCTTACGTTTCTGAATGGTCTGGTCAACGCAGTGTATGAATTTATCTGAAATATTTTTTTTTATTTAAGTAGTGATACAATTGATCCAAATGAAGTTTGTAAAACAACGTACTACACTAAATAACTTGTGTGGAAAGTTAATTTTTGGAATGTAATTTTTATGCAAATCATTCTAAACAGTTTCCAGGATATAATGTAACACCATCTTATTATCTGAGCGACATAATTTTCCATCACATAAATTTCTTAAATGATCTATTTCGTCTTAATTGCTTTCAGTTTGAAGAATAATCAAGATACATTCTTATTATCCTGTAAATAGACTGTCATCCTGCTGCGCCGAAAGAGAGAGAGAGAGAGAGAGAGAGAGATGTAGAGAGCAGTTTCCGTTAAGGCTTGTGTGCTAAGTGCAAGTGAAGCGAGGATCTGTTGACGAGGCTACAAAGAAAGCATATATGACAATGCTGTACTAGGAACACTGTGGTGTAATTAAGATGATCTGCGAAATAAGTGTAACGTGAATACTTCTTAGAACCCTCTCTCAGAAGAAAGATTTCAGATTGGAGAGTAGAGTATGCAAATAAGCCGCGGGAATAACCTATAGCTGAATTGAATTGGTGCAGGACGGTGGTGTCCACGCAAACACATAAATATAATACTCGCTTGCATATCAAGTGATACGCAACAAAAAAGTATGCGGCAAAATTCTTTATCACTTATTTTATATATTTGAGTTCGACTTAGTGTACGTCATTTTATCCCATCTCATAAGGTACGCACTATACGTTAACACTGGTCAGTCAATGGACTGGAACTACCCAGTTTTAAATGTATCAAGTGACTCAGTCAATGTTAAAAATGCACGTAACCAATCTTGGTCGTCATTTGTATTAGACATAGTCCTGCCAATCCTCTATCACTGGATTCATGGACGATAAGTATAAGGTCTCAAAACGTTCTGTAATGCTGTTATTAATACCACTTTAATTTTTGCACTCTTATACTGAAACATCTGTACCGAACCTGGAAACTATCACATGTTTTGTATTTTAAAATATTTAATTTTTTGTTTTCATGTAGGATACATTGTAGCCTACTACGTCGTTATCCAGTGTGAATTATTTCAGTTCGGTAAGTCAGTTGGTATTCCTTTACTGTATTGAACTGTTGTATGCAAATTTAGACTTTGGCATTCTATTATAAAAAAGTTTTGAAAGCTAAAAAGTATTCATTACCTTAGTAATAATCACAATGCATGCCTACAAATGAAGCCAAGTATCGTAAAAATATAAAAATTAATAAAACAGTAAACATTTAATGCACCTTAGAAAAGAATATGGTTTCCTACCAACTCTGAAACGCAAGTAGTAACACACAACGTATTCATAAATTAGAGTTAAAATTAATTTAATAATAACGTAAGTCAGCTGTAATTATTTGCAAGATAGATACAATTTAATAAATATTTTTAATTTGTATTCCTCAAATGTAATTTATTTGAATCAATTATTTACGAATTTAAATTTCTGACAGCATCAGTTAAGAGTACATAAAACATAATATGTGTGCGTTAACAGTCTTTTTGGCAATCATTTAATCAAGAAAGCGCTATAAGACTAGAACATGGTTGAATATTTTGTGTCGAGGCTTAATGAACAGATAATCTACCAAATTCGCAAACAGACAATGAAAGGCAATGTGGGAATACGTGCTATTAGTTGTTAAAAAGTTTGTAATGAAAATAACGTATACAGTAATGTTATTATTATTTAATCTTGATATAAGATTTTAATGAATTATATCTCAGCTGTTTACTTCACAATAGTTGTTTACTACAAACAATTTTCTAATGTGAGTTTTTATCCCCACTGAAATTAATGACAAGTGTTCTATGACACATAATATTTTGTCATATCTCGGAAACAATTGAAACGACACCCAAAAACATTAATTTTATTAGTAGTGCAAATGTAGTAAATTTCAATTATAATAATTAAACAGAGAAATAATGAACAATTTTGGTTACTGTGCCCTGTCTTCCGAAACATGGACTAATTATTAACACTGTGCACTGAATTGACATTCTTTTGTAGTGGTTGTGGGCAGGTTTATAATTCAAGATATTTTTTTTTTGGTTCCGTATAAATTTTTGTGATACTTATCTATGTGTTTCTTGTTTCAAAACTTTTTAATTGTTGACGCAATATTGAGTCTTGTTTGAAATGTAAGGGCTTTTTGGTAGCATGCATGTTTCGCAAAAATTATAAAAACATTTTTGTTGCATAAAAAGTGATGTAAGCCGAGTAATTTTAGTTTTCGAAAGGAAATGTAACGACCTTCGTTACGTAACCAAAAAAGCTCTCTTTTGGTGTGATGTCACTAATCGACCTGAGACCTGTGCCGCCACGTTGCATTCGCGCAGCAAATGGCAGGCGAATTTGTGAAATTACAATTAGACAATCCACCACAACGAGGAAATACCTGTAATGTTGTTGATTTCTTAAATTCCCATTATTGTGGAAGATAAAAGAGGAAGTTTAAAATTACTCAGGCAAAAATATGTATCGTATCGCATAGACGCAATCTCTGTGTATAAAAGAGAACCCTGACTGACAGACAGGCTGACTGACTGACATATCAAACTGCAGCCCAAACGGTTGGACCTAGAAATGTGAAAATTTTTGTGTGTGTTGTCTTTAGGTCGTAGGCGAACACTAAGAAGGAATTTGTTCGAAATTCGTCACCTATAAGGGGGTGAAAAGGAGTTAAATGTGTTTAACAAAATTCGTCTACATAGTTCGAACCCGATGGCCTATCGTCGTGACTTTTACTTCAATGGGTGAATCATAGAAAATCATATTATCTAATTTAAGGGTTTTTTGAAATTCGACCTTTAAGGAGGTTAAAATACCTTAAATGCGTTCGATTAGTTATCTATATCTGTCGGACCCTTTGGGATACAGAGTTACTTTTTACTTCAAAATAATGCTGATGTGATTATCCTAATAGCGGTTTATTTTATTTTTCGAAATTCGACACCAAAAGAATAAAAAGCTGAGAATTGTGTTTTTATTAATCGTCTGTACAGCTCGAACACAATGGGCTATCGTTATGGCTTTAACATCAATTAGGTACGTTTACAAATATGTTGCACAGGACTTCAAGACGTTCCGAAAGTCTGTGACTAAGGGGTAAAATGACGTTAAATGTATTTTCGATTATTCGTCCATATCTATTGAACCAGTCGAGATATCGAAGTGCTGTTTGCTGCAGAATGATGTTTACGGAAAGACCGAAAATAAATTTAATGAATATTTCCGAATTTGTCTTCAAAGATGTTAAAAAAAAAGTAATATATATCTTCGATTCGAGATCGATATATCGATTTCACTGAAATTTTAGACACTGGCGTGAATTTTGCTTAATATTTATGCTTACTTAAATACTTGGAATGTAATTTATTTATAATTTTTCGAAATCTGACATCTAAGAAGGTGAAAAGTTATGCAACGGGATGAAGGTTTTTTTTAAAATTAATCGTCTATATATTTTTAATTAAACGGGCTATCCTCGTGATTTTCACTTAAATGAGACGCCCATACAATAACTTTAACTACCTATTTTTTTCGAAACTCTTTGGGTGGGAGAGGGAGAGCACATTGCATTTGTTTTACAAAAATCCATGACAGCTATCGAACCCGTCGAGGTAGAGAGTTGTTTTTTGTTTTAAGGTGATGAATACGTAAAGGCCCGTAAAAATATTTCATATTTCTTAAAACTTCGAACTCTTAGGGCTGTGATGGAATGAAAAGAAAATTAAATGAATCGTCGATTACGTTTTGACTCAATGGGTTATCGTCGTGGTTTTAACTTCAATTGGATACTTGTACAAGTGTTTAACCTGTAATGACAACATTTTGAGAAGTTAGATCACTGAAGAGGTGAAAAGATGTAATATCTGTATTCATCTACCCCATGAAGGCTACCTAACCAGTTGAGATATTGATATATTTTTTGCTTCAGAATGCAGCTTACGTAAATACGAAAAATAATCACCTTAGTTTTTATACTGAGGAAATAACTCTAAAATACCCGGAGGGTGGGGAGGCTAGTGTAAACATTTCAAAGCAGACGATCCGAATGATGAGTATTTTGTAGGGAAGTTAACATTCTGCAATTCCATCGTTACATATAGTTGTACAACCTCTATGTACCCAGTGACGGTATGTTTAATTTATTTTTAATGAACTTTCGAAGGTGCGTCATTATCGTATTTTTCCTACGACTATTAATAAGTTCCGGGACAGTAATTAAGAGTGGCAGGGATAGACATGGGACAGTTTTTAGCTATAACTAAATTAAGCTCAATCTGCAGTTTTGTTATCCTAACACTTAATGGTCGTGATACAGGGGTACAGAGATCATTCAATTGAAGTAAATACTCGCTATTACGAATAATGAGCACGGCAATGTTGCGGGCGAACTGCTAGCTTATATCATATAAATTATATATATATATATATATATATATATATATATATATATATATATATATATATATTAAATGTTCGACTTCTGTGCGGTGCTATACCAGTCATCAGATTGCGATGAAAATTTTGCAGAAAAAAAAATAATGGAGAGAGGGTGGAAAAGAAAGGTAGCGGGACAGAAAGTGGTACAAAAAAATTAAGTTGTGCGTATTTCCGCGAAGGCTTCTACCAATTTGGAGGAGGTGAGCAGGGGGCAAAACGGAGTAGAAAGGTAGAACAGGACATCCAAAAACTTAGGGTAAAAGCTAAACAACTTTCGTGAGTTCTGCGTGCATCCGCAAAGTTTTCATCCAAAAAAAAAATACAATTTTTTAGGAAGGAAGGGGGTCAAAGTGGGATATAGAGACAGAACGGGGTACCCAAAAATATTTAATTCCTATGAAAAAAATGTTGGTAAGCTGTGTGTGCGTCCACGAAGGTTTCTACCAAAACAAATTATACTTTTGTGGGAGGTGGGATGCAAAACTGGGTACAGAGGCAGAACGGTGTACCCAAAAAATTGTGGGACAATTTTACTTTTAAATTTTTTTTTTGTAAAACCCACATTACTTACCCTCAGCATAATTTTGCCACAGTTAGCACTTCTAAAAAAAATTGTTTCAGAAATATTATCACATTAAATTGACAACCCCGCAAACAAAGTCGCAGGAACCAGTTAGTTGTTTATATTTCAGTGTTCAGCATTACAGACGCCGTAGAAAACATTATTTGTCTACGTTACCGTTTTCCAGCACGCCGTTTATTTATTGTTATCGCCGTATTTTAAAAACATTGAGGATACAAAAATACATGTTCATATACAGAAAATTTTGCTCTATGGTATTAAAATGTTAAGAAATAAACTATGTATATTTTAAAACTTTGTCGTTTGAATTCGAAGAATTTGTGATGTAATACATATTTCTTATTGACGATACAACGTGCAACATTTGTTTCACACAAGTTAAAAAAACAAAATATATGTTCTACGCCATCTTGAATACAACTGCACCTCAAGTGACACGATCCCCTAACTACTCTATTAACGACGCGAACAACAACACACTGCATTACATATATACTTACACTGCCCGCAGTCTAAACTCCAAAACATTCCGCCCGCCTTGAACTACATCAGACTAATGTTATTTGTTACAAGGCAAGGGGCATGGTTTCACCACTCGCCGCTTGACCAGTTCTTGTCGTGTGTGAACAGTAGCCACTCTGGAGATGCCATATGGTCCCGAATGTAGCTCCCCTACTCAACTAAGACACCATTGAAGAGAAGGAAAATTATTATCCTTAAGAAGCACCAATGTATCGAGTTGAAGAGGGGTGGTGACCACGTTCCAGTTGTAGAGCCGCTGCAGAATGTGGAGATAATCTCAGTGGGGGCCACCTCTTCCATACGTCTGGTTTAATCCGTTTCAACGTTTGCCAACAGTTCAAACTGTTAAGGGGTGGATTCCCTAGATCACGCCCCGGATGTGCAGTCAGAGATTCCCAGATATAAAGTGTCCCCGGTTCAAGGTAGACATGTCATTATGGTCAGTACTCATAGTCGCAGTGAATTGAGGATACCATCAATTTCAAATATGACAGTAAGAGTTTTAAACTCCAATGATCTTGTGAAAGTTCACCTTTAACGCTTTTATACCAGCCTCCCACAGACCCGCGAAGTGTGGTAAAGCTGAAGGAATGAAATACCACATGGTTAATAAGGTAAATATTCATTAGCCTTGACCATCTACAAAATTAGTACAACATTCACTGTACAAGTCCGACGATCGACCACAGCGAGCGACAAACCGCTTGTAGGCTGCCAAAAAGTCATCGATGGTCAGGTCAGGGACCAACTACACATGTATTGCCTTGGTTGCGCAACAAAGAGACTCACATACTAGTTGAGAAACGCTGCCCCTCTGAGCTTCCCCAGCATAATCAGCCCCTGCTGTGGCAAGTGGTTTGGCCAATGTAACGTGCATATGTGGTAAGCTACGAACTAGAGGAGTAGGAGAACCTGGATTTATCCGAAAACACTGGTGAAATGTTTAAAGTAGTGGTAAATAGCTTGTTTATCGGCAACGACATAAAATTGTCTGTGTGTCATGACATGTAGCTTAAGTTAAGAGACGTTGTGCTGAGACCGTTGCTACTTGATCTGCTGAATGTGCGGCTCGTTGAGCAAATTTTCCGCTTTGGCAAGACTTAACTTTGCCGCCGCAACTTGGTTCGCCATGTCCAGTCAAACGCACGCCTAAATAAAGCAGTATAGTATATGTTGTGCAATAACCAATGGTCACAGCACAGACGTTGAAAAACTCTAAATCACTGCAAGTTATGTGTTTAATACTACCGACTAAGTTTGGTACGAACTTGAAAGTGTTCACATAGCATACAAAAACGCTATATTCTCAATCCTACGCCGGTGGACAAACATTTATTATTGCCATTGCAACATGTAATTTCTATTATTTTACACAAGGTTAAAAAAGAACTGTGCTCTACGCCATATTGAATTCAACAACGTCTGCGACTCAGGTGACCCTATCTGCAACTACACAACCAGGGATGCGAGCAACTACGTACTACATAACACATGAACACGGCTCGCCATATAACACAATCTACCCTCCAAAACAATACGCTTCCTACTTTATAAAAACGTTAAGTTTAAATATACTGTTGGTTTATTCATCTGGGCGGCAATTTTATTCAGGTTCAATGCCAAATGGATAAAAAAAAATTTTATTTTTTCAGAGTTACGCCATATATAACACAGGCAATATGACTGTTATATTTAACTTCGAAAAATTGTTTTACCACTCTATGAGACAACATGAAAATAAATTATTTGTGACATGAATATAAAACTAATAAACATTAGAAATGTTTTCTCTTCAGTCTGCAATGGGTCTTTAGGAAAACCGCTTTGAACGTACGGAATATAACGTAATTAGTGTATTTTTGCTCAACATGAAAACGACGTTGTACATATAATTAATAAATATATTTTATCACTAGCCTGTAGAGAAGAAACGCAAAAATAAATCGTATTGCTTTTAATATAGTAATGTCATATTTACGAAAATAAAACAAATTTCAGACACACGGAAGAAGGGCGTAAATATAGCCAAATAATATCATTACTTATAATGCTAAAGTTGTCTTTACAGACAAACACTGATTTTGGCGAACCATCATTACTGTCTCGCCTAATTGCGTGAAATTTTTTTTCGTCTTGTTTTTCTTTTTTTTTTCTTTTTACAGCATAGCAAACTAATAGTCGGTTATTTTGCTAGGTATTATAGTACACTGTGATACAATACGTCATTTTTGTGTCTGTATACTTGACTCTATTTTCACGGTCTATTTACTCAAACAGTTTGTATTTTCCCAACTATGCATCAACAGTGTGGCAAACAAAAGCGGCGGCTGAGGTTGTAAGTTATATTGCTATTGACGTCACGGAGTGAGGAGGGCGTTTAAGCGGTCTTTAAAAAAGTAACATTTATCATTAGGTCATATTTTTTCTAAACTAATTGTTGTGTCGAAATATTTGGTGAATATAGTTATTTAATTTAATATATTACAAAGCAAGTGCCAACAAAAAATTGTAGAATGTCTATTAATACACACTCTTCATTTGATTAAAAATTATTAATTTAAGTCTAACGTCCTTTAATTTACGTTATGGTCACCCAAATGAAAGTAAACAGCTGGTTCGTAACTATAGTAAGAACTAAGTAAATTTTTTGCCTACGTATCTTCTGAAAAATTTTCGTCACATTCATAATGACGTAATTCGTTTATTAATATGAGATGGGAAGCTCATTTACAATAATCACAACTAATCATTCATTTGGTTTCTCTATATGAACTCTTGTAAAATATCGTATCATGAATATTTGATAAAAAAAAAAGAGAAACAACATAATCAAATTTATCGCGCATGAAACATTCTACCGTAACGCAATCATCAATCACGTTAGTGCTCTTACTAGGTACGTTATTTTACGTTTGTAACGAAACATTTCCCTTATCTAAAAGTTGTTTTGACTGAAGAAACTAACTTAGAGCATAATCAGGACGTGTCGAAGGTAATTTATGTTTCATTGCAGTGCCGCTTATAAAATACTAATTATTAAAATTACTAACTTACTCTAGATATTATACTTTTAAATAACGTGTGGATTGCTATAGTTTTGCTAACGATACGACTAGAGTAATGAGAAATGGAACTCAACATAAAATATTTATCTTCCATATGTTCAGTTATTCTTGCGTGGAGTGGACAAGTTAACGGTACATAAGTGTATGTTTTTAATCATTACGCATGTAAACAGCTGTCGTAACACTTCTAAATATTGTCACAATTGCTGTTATTAACGTTAAATGCATATTAAATAGTAACTTAATTTTTAATTAATACTAAAATGTAGGTTGATTTTCCCTTGCCATAACCTATGAAGAGCGATCAACAGTCTCTGGCAGAAATATGACGTAACAAGTCGGTTTCCAGGTTTGACAGTATGTTACCTAATGTTGAATTCCACAGACGTGAATTGTTAACTAGTACTCTAGTGCATCTCTCTTTACTAGACATTTTAGTCCGTGCAGTGAACTAATATATTCATCTGACCAACCAAACAACAGAATGCATATGTTTTATGAAGTGATTTGTGCTGAAACCACGAAAAAATATAGTTTTTTCTTATCCCTCTTTTGGGGCTTCAGTTTTTATGTAGTGTGTGTGAGTGAGTGTGTGTGTGTGTGTGTGTGTGTGTGTGTGTGTGTGTGTGTGTGTGTGCACCCTGTCGCCTGCCACGAAAGTGTTCTCAAGCAAACAGGGAGACTAGCAGCAGCAGGTAGTCGAGAGCAAACCATGGACAGAGACAGACGTGTTCGTATACAGAAGCGTAGCATCAAATAAAGTTTCTTAGTGCAAATTCTGTGATTTTATCATGTCTATAATTTTAAAAATACAGTTTAAGTTAACAGACGATGCAAAGTCACGAAACCTCCCCCTTTCTTTTAAAATAATGGAAATAGTTATAATGAAATCGAGTATAAATCTCGTGCTTAAAAACAGTCATTTACGATATTACTGCGCATTAGTTTTCTGATTCTCTATAGCAGAAGAAGTATTTCGTCGTTGAAAGTTAGTGATAAGTATCAATACTTCAAAAGAGGCAACAACATATGTGATGAATCTTGCTACTTGAATAACCACACGGTTAGCGGTACACTGTAAAAAAAAAATAAGGTAAATTTACTCTACATGTAATGGAAGCTAATTACCTCTACAAGTGAGGGAGAACTGCTCAACACGTGTCAAGGAAATTTACTCAACTGGTAATGTAATATTTTCATTAATATATTGGCGCAGCCCTCTAGGACAAATTTACATAATGCGTGAGCGAAACTTCCGAGTGGTTTGTGTGGCGAATACACTACCTTGCGGAAATTTCCACACATGTTCGGAAATCGGATTTCCCTCTCAAGGTTTGGGAATATTACTATACATATGATGAGTAATATTACTAACTTTTTTTACAGTGTAGTTAGGACTAGCTTACTAGCCTATGTTATAGGTATGACACCAAAACATAGAACATAAGAAAACTTGTAGCAGAACATGAATATTCTCACAACCATAACTTTGAGGACTCCTATAACATCAAAGTTGTGAGTACCTTCAGAATAGCTGAATACAACACTTCAGAACTCTGTAAGTGGAAGTTGGCTTATCAGCGTATCCTCCAGTCCACGAAATACCCTAACCTGAACATCCGCTAAGCAACATCTATATTTTCTTTTAATCACTATATTGAAAGGGGATTGCATACTTCCGTATAATCAACATTATGATAAAATAAAACGAAAAAAATAGTGTTTTAAATCGAAAGCTAACTGAACACTTCTGCATTTCTGTTTGCGACGTCCACAGATGTACATTTGGCTAATTTTCAAGGGTACCTCAAATTCAGAGCTCTCTATACATCCATAGCGATGCACTCTAGAGAGTTACTTCTGAAGCCTATGTGGCTGCCTTTTCGTTAGTCCACTTCTCTACCTATGGAAAGTCACGTGGCCGAAAATGTGTGTTCCTTTGTTGTCTTGCGTTTAATTTGTTGCTGAGTAATATCTCAGTTTATTTCTTTATTGAATATGTGATCTGTCCGTACTCCTGTCTTGGAAGTTTTATTGTTTATTTTGCTGACTAGGCTATTAAATCATTTAACCAAATATTTAAAATAAATTATTTTAATTTTACCAGTTGTTTGTATTATTCAACGCCATTTGTTTGCCTCATAAATACTACTTTTTCTTATGGTTTTATGTATCACAGTCAACGAACACGCAATGTGCTGAAAATGAAGAAAATTAATTTCAAAGTTTAGACGTCTTTTAAGAATAAACCTGCAGGATTTTGTCATTATGTAAGCTGCACCAGATCACGTGTTGTTGCTTATAAAACTGGTTTGAAAGCTTTCATTCAATCAGGATTCAAACAATTTCTCCAGAAGTATTTTTTTTTTTTATCATTCAGGCAGTATTTTCAAATGTGCAATGTGCAATAAGTCCTCTATAATAAGAAGTCACTCACAGATTGCTTGTGAAGAAGCGAGTTTAGTTCGCAGTAGGGCCTCGGAGCACCCCTGGCTCCTTGAACACCCCCTCTCATCCCCCTCTCTCCTCACAGTCGTTATCGCCTGCTCACGGAGCTCACCTCCCCAAACTGGCTGCGGTATCGCCTCCCCAAGCCGCGCTAATGTAATATTAATGTGTAGAGATCCATCTAGCCACGCCGGCCGGCAAGAGACGCTACCCTCTCTACAACAGGCCTCAGTGCAAACTGCACACTGCTTCAAAGTGTTCAACTGACCACATTATATATCTTTATTATATTTGTTTTTTTAGTTATTTCACATTAGTAGAGCTGTAATTAAATTTCTTCATCAACTGAAGAAAAAAACTACTGTAGCACGTTTTCCATACGTAACTATGTACCTTAGAACATTCATAATATTTTATTAATTGTGAAATATGACTTACATTCAGTTTGTCTTTAATATGGTTGAATTAACACTTCGTGACAGTGTTCCTTTGTATTTTATAATAACATTTCAAATAGGCCACATTCACGAACCAACTCGTTTATGTGGAATTTCGTACAGTTAACTAGTGTTTTTTTATTTCAATCACTGTCGGCTGAATATCAACATTATAGTAAAATATAATTAAGAAATATGCTCGACAAATGGGAAATTCAAATTTCTTAGTTCCTGTAATACGTTTAAGAAAGTGTTATAGCTAATATTTACACTTTTCTCACACTAGACTACTACCTGACAGAATATCATAAAATATCAAATTTACTGAATACATTCATAAATATTATAAAAGTGTGAAAATATTATTTGTTCTGTGTTGTTTCACATTTGAACTTCAGCGGTGGTCCTATTTAGTTACAGCAATTAACGAAATATTAAACCCTAGAAACTCCGGTAGACATATTTGCATTGTTACTATAATAAGTATCTTCTTCTCTAGAATATCTCAGATTATAAACAAGAGAATCTAGATTGAATTAATTCTAACGTATAAAACTTATAGAAAAATTATCACTCTAATGTATCGGTCTGGCTTAGAACGGATTCTGATTCTGGTCGACTAGACGAGTCATTGTGGGTTGATGATGCAAAATATTAATTTCAATATAACTTACGCAAACAATCGACACACCGTTCGTCTGTTACGACATAGGCTACAAAATCTACCTCAACTGCCGCCTAGCTAGCACAGGGCATTATATTTGGGTGAGTCTGGTTTCGGTTTACAACAGTTTTTCGAAATGACTCTAGGCGAATGCAAAGATGATTTCTTAATTATGTCCACTTCCGTCAGTATCGTAAAGATTATCGATTGCACATAAAAATCACACCAAAACAAACGTTTTGAGCTAAGTAAAAGTCACATAATATGATGAGTCTGCATGCCATATCACTCAGACCTAAGCGTTAGAACTTTAAGGTAGCCCTTCAACCATAGAGAGACTTTTTCTAAAACCAACGCTCTGTACATCTGATCAAATACTTTTATATAAAACGTACATTAAAACAAACGGAGCCTAGTAGGTGCGATTACAAGCGTAATGTGATTTTTTATTTCTTATACGTGTGTTAATATAAACTGTTATCGCTGTGTTTTAGTCCAGTTTCTTTGGCGACGATATCGTACTCCTATATGTTTTCAAGCACTACATTCAGCCTGCATAAAACTGTAAGATATATTTAAGAAATTAATTTATTTTGAACCGTAGGAAAACTACTGCAGTGTAATATGTAAGAAATTATTGGGGAGCAATAACCTACAGAACGCGTAGGCTTATAAAAACGCATCACGTGAGCACAGAGAGCGTTCATTAATAAATGACGAGGAATACTTGTGCATAAGACTGCACTAACATGCATATTTTTTTTTGAATTGGTCCATCGTTGATATAACTAACTGTCATTTGCGAATAACTCGGGGCAGTAGGCTAACTGTAATTCTTGAAACCTTGAAACTCCTTCACGAAGTCTTTGTGGTTAGGCTTGTGCGTAGGGAAACATATATCGGAAAATACACATTCCGTAGTGCCACAAAAAAACCTACCACGTTAGTATTAATAATATTGCCAAATGTCACTGATGACGTAGAGTAGGATAAAGATAGGTACCACTTAATATTTTCCTGATATTTAAAGTTGTTTTATTGACGGTTGACGTTATTGATCAAATATACTTTGCAGTATTCCTTGCCAGTATGTCAAAAATGATTGCAAAGGAAATTAAGTAAATAAAACCTGCATTTTCTCATTAAAAAAACACACGATCTATTTTGCGATAAACTGTAATTCGGTTTTACTTTTAATTTTATTCTATAAACTGTTAATTTTGATGATATAATAATTCTGGTTTATAACTCTAATATCTCATTCGTTCAACGACACAGGCCACTATGCTTAAATTATTTACTTGTCTTTACACTGAGGAAACCGAGAGGTCCGCGTTATTTGGACCAGTGTGCAATTCGGACCAGTTGAGTTTATCAGAGCAACCAACAGATAGCAGCACAATGAACATGTGACCAGTTGCGTATGTTCTAGTTCATTGCTGCTTCAGAGTTGTTTACGCTTGGACGAAACGACAAAGAAAATACGAAGGTAAATATATTTTCAAGAGTTTTCATGTAATAATTTTATTTTTTTAAATGTGTGGGGTACTGAAACAGCCAGAGGAATTGAGTTCTATTTTGTTTCGTGTTTAAAGTCGTAGATAAAACTTTATTTCTGTGTAGTAACAGAATTATATTGAAATGCGATAACAGCAATATCAAACACGGCGTCAAAATTGTCTCGTTGTGTAATTTGGTCCAACAGCCATCGTGTAATTTGGATCAGTGTTCCAAATTACAAGAGTCTGGTTCAAATTACACGAATGCAGTCCACATTACACGAATGCATTGACCATATGCACAAATAATAAAACTAATTGTTTCAATATTTTTGTTTTAGACGACTACAAGAGAAGCATGTAAATCTACGGGGACATCTCAAACGGAACGAAGACGACTTCATTGCAGCCATACATGCCGTGGAGGAAGGATTGGGGATTAATAAAGCTGCGGACATGTTTAACATTCAAAAAGTACTGTAACCGGCCCATAGCCTTTAAATGTAAATAAATAACATATATACGGTAAATACTGTAAATTAGGTTAGAATAGTTGTAGAAAGCCAGCTGAAATTGCATTGTGTTTAGGATTGTTTGTTTTATGTGACTCAATTGCAAAGATTTGTTTGATGTGATTTAATTTGTAATTTAGTTTTGAGTACTGGCGAGAGGCGCAGTATGACCGGAGGGTTGTGGCATTGTGTCACAGCAGATTGACGCTTAACCCACCAGGGGAGGGAAAGTTGCGAAAACATGGGGTGAAAGCGAGCGAGCAGCCTTGAGCTGACGAGGGACACGCGGCGTGGATGCTGAAAACTAGGGCACCTAGAGGCGTGGCTACGCCCACCCCCCTGCTGTGCAATTTAATATTAACTTTATAATTGGTAATCAGAATTTTATAAAATGTTGTAAATAAGTTCAAAGAGATATTAATGTTAATGTGTGTGAGTTTTAAAAATATGCAATAAATTGATACGGAGGAATGGCAGGGTTTGTTGTCGTCGTCACCCACGAGAGACGCGATTGGCGGAAAGTTAAAATGGGGGCGGTCCAAGGAGAGTTCGCCATGTAGGCGCGAAGGGAAAGTTAGAAAGACTCCTGCGGCAGCCTCCACGAAGGGGAGACGTGTCGCGGGGAGCCACCGCGGCCGATTGTGGTAAACCACGTATATATAGGGACTTCGACGGCGACCTCCACGAAATGTGGGCGCGTCTCGCGGAGCCACCGCGGGTGATTGGAGTAAACCGCGTATACAGAAGAACTCCGGCGACGATCTCCACGAAGGGTGGACGCGTCGCGGGTAAATTCGCGGAAATTCGCGAGAAGCCGCATATAGAACTGATTCTGGCCGCGACTGTCACTACGAGTGCGATATTCACGTGAGGCCGTGATTAAAAGCTTTAAAACGATAGTATAGCGTATCTCTCGTGGGACTGACGGAACAAGTTCAGGGTTCCAAAGTATCTAAGGACATAAACGGTCGGTGTTTCAACGCAATAATAATAGATCCCCACACAACATTAAGAGGGTGAGGGTATAACAGTACACTTCATCCAGTGTTAAGTTTGAGATGTCCAGAAGCTACATCATTAGCAAGAGCTGTTGGGATCAACAAAATAGTTGTGAAGAAATTCTTCGATGCACTCGAAAGAATAGCACACTAGGAACAAATTATATAATCCCGAATTTTTAATACGGACGAATCTTTGCATACTGTAATAAATGACCGGTAAAAGTTATTGCACAAAGAAGAAAGCATCAAGTTGGTGGCCTCAGAGCTTGCGAAAAGAGGCAGAATGTGACAGGGGTTTACGCCATGAACGTTGCTGGGTTATTTATCCCTCTGATACTAATCTACGCAAGGAAAAGAATAAGGACTCTCTAGCATTTGGGTGCTCCCGCTGGAATAATTTTCAGTTGCCAGGACAAAGGGTGGATGACTACAGATGTCTTTACGGAATGGATGTCCCATTTCGTTAGAAGCGTAAAACCAAGCGTATCAGAATAGGTTTTTCTCATTTTAGAAGAACACAGCACTCACACTCTGTGCTTAGATGCAGTTGAACTAGCTCGCAAAAATTGCGGTTATTATGTTATCACTGCGTCTCATCGCACTCACCGTATGCAGCCACTCTACGTGATTTTTTTTCAGCCACTGAACATCTTCGATTGCAACAATGCTAATAAATGTCTCCAAGAAAACGACTTACCATTGAGCACTTCGCAAGAGTCCACATTCCTCAACTAAAACAACTGTGTCTATGAAGAAAAAATAGCTGAATTTTCAGAAGAATAAGAAGAAGAAGAAAGTATCTTTCCAATAGTCCGAATACAGTGTACATCAACTGCGGTAGCATTTATGACACAGACTGGATCCAGTGCAATTCGTGTCAGCTTTGGTCACATGAGGAGTGTGCTGATTTAAATGATCCACTTTTTTACTCTTGTGAGAATTATGTGAAACACTAGGCAACTCTAATTCTCTCATTAGCTAACATTATGTTGCTAGTTTTACAAAATCATATTTTGTGTAGGCCCAGTCACATATATCATTATAGACCGATTTTTAGCTGACCATTGAAAAAAATATATATAAATTCTTACCTGAGTTAAGGGGTGGACAGAACTTAAAAGTATATATGTTTAATAGGAAAAATTCATATTTTATCTTAATTTTAATTAAATGCGCTTTTAATTTATTGAACAACGGTACCATACTTTCTTTCTTTGCGTCTGTGTAACTCCAGAGAAACTTAAATAAAGTGAGCAGTCGGTTTTGCGCGGCAAAAGCGTGAACCGCCATGTTGTTATCCCTGTGACGTCACGATATTGTACATTTTAATGCGCGTAACACACAAACTACCGCAACATACGTTCAAGTCGTGAAATTGTGTTAAATAAAGTAGTTTATGCGGTAAAATAGAGTATGGCTTGAACTCCGAAGAGCATAACTGTGGATAGTAGTTCGTTTGCGGAGCAATAAAATTCAATTTACTCGAAATAAAATCTTAACTTTAGCGCCGTCTGATAAATCAAGGCGTACTGCATAAGAGACCTAATAGTCTGCTATTAACAACAAAAACACCGTTTACATATGTAATGATGAATTGTGTAAAACATGACACTGTTGGCAGAAAATGAATAAGTTTTTAAGTTAGAAATTGCCGTCAATAGCTTGCAGTTTGCGACGAAATCCCTGCAGCTGTAGTGTTTTGGCTGTTCCACTGGCCGGGGCAACATCATTAGCCAATAGGCGAGTTCAAGGCACCCATGATTGGCCGATCGAGGGGTGGGCGGGGTCTTGCGAAACTTGCCCTAAGATGGCCGCTGTCTCAATGCCGTTCACGAGAAACGTAAAAATTACCTAGAGAAAAAATTTACTTGTAATAAAATAATTTATCTGCCACATTATTTTACCGACTCGCGCAACCAAAGTGTTCGTCCAAATATTAGCTCGATAGGTTCACTTTTTGTACGCATGTGAACTTCGTTCGGCTGAACTTTCAAACCTAAACTTATTATTATATACCGGATCTGAAACATTAATGAATTCGTAGTAAGTTATTATCTCTCTGGAAATTAAATTAAATTTACATAAACTCAAACCTAAAACTTAAACGTCACAATGTGTGAGAGCAACTAATACATTGCTGTCTTCGCTCCTTTAAAATCAACTCAAGTGAAATAAATCTTCGTTGTTGACTACCAAATCTACAACCACGCATGCCCAAACAACGGGCGAATTCCCCGAATTGACTTTTACGTAGCCGGGTTCGCTAAATTTGATCAGTTTTTTAAGTCGGTGAAAAATTCCAATACACACAATAGTGCCTTGTGTGCGGTGGCTAACCAAAACAAGTAAGACTACGCCATAAATGTGTTAGCCAATAAGAACGCGTTTTCAATGTTTTTGGCGGCGTTTGAAAATATGTAATTTTTAAAGCTAAATAATTTGAAAATTACGTTGTTCACGGAGCTACTGCTTTGCCTGGCTGCATTTAGTGCCGAAATAATTCGGATGAATCATGTCAATACTAAAAAACTTTTTCTAGGAATTTTCCCTATTGGTCCTGGAAGATTATGTACAGTGTTATGTGCAATTACTTTGTATACATTATCTGTAAACTATTTATTTGAGATGGTAACAAACAATTTTTAATTTTATTCCAGTCAATGGGATGATTGGCAGATGTTCTGACAGTTGTACCAGGCTTCAATCCACAATAATGATTCGTTAGCAGCTGTGGAGAAGTTCCAGTACCTAACATGCTGTCTGAAGGGAGAAGCGCTGGAGTTTATTAGAAATCTCCCTATCACTTCCGAAAACTATTCTGTGGTATGGGAACTTCTGACTAATATGTATCAAAATCTCAGGAAATTTACGCCCCTGTACATCAACTGGATTCTTGATTTACCTCCAGCCAACACTACTAATCTGACCTTTGTACAGCATTTCAACGAAATTGCACGAGCTTTGGAAGGTTTGGGTTATGACATCACTATAGATAATCCAGTACTTGTTACTATCTTGTTACGGAAGTTAGATGTGGAGAAGCGCAGAAAATTTTAAAGTTCACATGCCAGGCAGAATGATACAATGCCTAAGGTGTCAGAATAAGTGGGTTTCATCGAGAAAAGGGTAACCATAATGGATTGTGCAGTGGATGGTGCAACATGGTCAAGTGGAGGTCATAGTAGTCAGCGAAACACCCAGATAAAGCAAAGTATTAACTCCCAGGCTCATAAGTCTGTGTTTGTTTCAAGCTCCGAGCCAAAAGTATCTAAGCCATGTGTAAGTCCCCCCCTTACAGACAGACAAACTATAGCACGGAACAGGAAACTGTGTTATAGTTGCCTTGGAGTAGCTCATGTTTTATCAGCCTTTTGGTGAGTACAAAATTGTTTTCGGTGTAAGCAGAGACATCATACATTGTTACATGTGGATGACAAATCTGACAGCGAGGGAAAAAATAATTCTTCGGAACGAAGTATTGATGAATCCAAACATTTGTAGGTGTTTCCTCAGCCAATGCCGACAAGTCAGTCTTGTTATCCACTGCGATGGTAGCAGTTTTTGGCACAGGCAATAGACCTCATGCAATGGCTGCCTACTCGATAATGCAGCTCAAGCTTCGTTTGTTACTAAGTCTGCTGCTATTGTGTTGCCTATTCAGGTCACTAAGGTCAAGGAAAGGATCTGCGAGCTATCACAAGGTTTGGTTTACTTGAAGGGAGCACTGGAATGTAGGATTCAGTCATCTTTGGAATCAACCTATACCTCCAACCACCCACTGTTTGTCATATCAAAGATCACCAGTAATCTTCCCCGAGCTGCAACAGATCCATGTGTCTTTATTCGACTAGGATCACTGCCACTGGCACACCCACACTTCGGAAAACCTGGCCCGGTTGACAAATTGCTGGGTGCCGATGGCTGTGCACATGTCTGTCTGGGTGGATGTTTGGAATTAGGAAATCGCATGCCTGTAGTGCGGGAGTAAAACCTAGAATGGAGATGTTCCTGGGTGAATACCCGGAATCAAATGCTGTTTCTGATGAACTGGTGACCATGTTTGTTGCAGTTGGTAATGCCCTCGACACCATTCTCAAGCAATTATGGGAAACAGAGGAACCACCCAAGGTAGCAGTGAAATTACTACAGGGAGACTTCTGTGAAACACATTTCATGAAGACACATTCTCGAGATGGCTCTAGTAGGTACAAGGTTCGTCTTCCTATCAAACCCAATGCCCAACCTCTTGGTGATTCTTAGCTGATTTCTGAAAATAGGCACTACTGCCTTGAAATAAGACTTTCTTCTTAGATGGCAATGAGGGTCATGTACAAGGAATTTATGACCAACTATGTCAGGCCATGTGGAATGTTACACCCTATCACTGCAACTTTTGAATGGTAAAAAAACCTCAAAATTATTTTATCCCTAACCATGGTGTGCTGAAAACGTGTAGCTCAACCACTAAGTTAAGAGTGGTCTTTGATAGAAACGCAAAGTCTTCAAATTGTTTTTCTCTTAATGACATACTGCTTCCAGGGCCCAAGCTGCAAAATTAAATAGCTGATGTTATCCTTAGATTCCGGCTTTATAGTGTTGCATTCTCCTGTGACATTGAACAAATGTATCATAAAATATTGGTTCACGAAGATGACACGTCATATCAACTCACTCTTTGGCGAGATGATCCATCTCTCCCCTTGACAATATTCCAACTCAACACTGTGACATATGGCTTGCCCTCTTCATCTTCCTTAGCTATTCGCACCTTGTGGCTTCCGATGAGGGTCTCATCTATCAAGTAGCCCAAAAACTATAGTAAATCACATATTCGTTGACGACATTGTGACAGGCGCATCAACTGTGGAGGAAACTAACATACTGTAAAACCAGTTGATCTACATTTCATGCCTAGGATGGTTTGAAATTAGGAAATAGTCCAGCAACCATTCACAGCTTTAGATGGATGTACCTGAATGTCATCGTGAAACTCCTAAGACACTACACTTCGCTGGGCCTGTTGTGAACATTCTAAGCCTTCAGTGGAATCCAGAAAGGGACAGTTTTTCCTACAAGCTGTGTATAAGTGCTGGTATTCTCACCAAATACTTTGTCTTAGCACAGATAGCTCGGATCTACGACCCTATGGACTAGCTGTCTCCTGTAATTGTGTAGGCCAAGATCTTAATGCAGTGGTTGTGGACCCAAGGAATGGTTTGGAATGAGCAAATGCTCCCTTCAAACTACGACAAATGGAATCAGTTCCTTGAATAGTTACTCAGACTGGACTGTCTCACTTTGCTGTGCTTCATCTGCCCAGATGTGGATAGTGTAGAGCTGCATGGCTTCTCTGATGCCTCTGAACAGGCCTATGATGTGGTTGTATATTTGAGGAGTAGTGATACTCAAGGTAACGTATGTGTGTGTCTCCTGTTAGCCAAATCACGAGTTGCCCCCCTCAAACAAGTTTCCCTTTCTCGACTTGAGTTGTGTGATGCCTACTTACTCGCCAAGTTGCTACACTATAGTCGTGATTTTTCAGCCCACACTAGAGTGTTGTTTCAGTTAATGCTTGGACCAATTCCAGTATTGTTTTTTCGTGGTTGAAAACACAGCCATACCTATTAAAAACTTACATTGCAAACAGAGTTGAACAAATTCAGGATTGGGTTCCTCCTCAGTCCTGGAAACACATCGCATCATGTGTAAACCTTGTGGACTGTGTGACTCGTGGAGTACTTCCTACTGAGTTTTTGACCCAGGATATATTGCGGCATGATCCAGAATAGTTGGTGGAACCCCCGATCTGTTGGCCATTGTCGAAAGTAAACCAAAGTGTCGGTGAAATCTCCGAGCTGAAATCCTCCCCATTAGTTTTGGTCAACACTCATGAATATCCTGTTGAACTTCCTTTGTTGCGAAAATTTTCATGATGGTCCAAACTTGTTAGAGTGTTTGTCTATGTTATGCAGTTCATTAACAATAGTCGCAGACAATATCATTCCCGCGGGACTGTATCTCCTGCAGAGCTGGTACAAGCCACGTCCTACGCCTGTAAGTGTATTCAACATGTCTGTTTTTTTACATACTTAAAACTCATTTATGTTAGGAAAACGGTGCTCTACTCGCTCACAGGTGCTTGGCACCATTTTTCGACCAACTAGGTATGCTCAGGGCGGGCGGTCGTTTATCGAATGCACAGGTGGAATTTTCAACCAAGTACCTATTCATCTTGCCTAAGGACCACCCTACGGTTGCAGCCCTAGTGGATGACTATCATCTGAAGTACCTGCATGCTGCCCCACATCTATTACAGTCACTATTAACCCAAAAATTCTGGGTTCTGTCAGCGTGATCTTTGATTGGAGCATGGGTCCTCAATTGTGTTTGCTGCTTCCGGTATTGACCTACCAACAACCCCCATCCCTGATGGGTGATTTGCCAGCCGAGCGAGTCACACATGCTGGTGTTTTTTAATGAACTGGAGTGGATTATGCAGGGCAAATCTCAGTACGGCCCAACAATTAATTTTGTGTACAACAAAAATGGCTTATTTATCTATTGTTGTCAGTTTTGCCACGAAAGCTGTCCATATCAAAATGGTCTCTGACCTCACTGCAGATCGCTTAATTCCTGCTCTACCCGGTGTGTTTCCAGGTGCGGTTTGTGTGCCAGTTCTTATTCAGATTGTAGCAAACATTTTGTAGGTGCCTCACTACAGATACATCAGTCGTTCACCAAACTTATTGGAATCACCACTGTTGGAGAATTTTTCATCGGCCCACTATATTGATATTAAATTTCTTCCACCTGCAAGTCCTCACCAAGTCGGTTTGTAGAAAGCCGCAATTTTGTAGGTGCGTCACCAAATACACTAGAGAGTAATACCGGACAGCTCTATGCAAATACTAAGTGTAAGCTTGTGAAAAATAACCTAGCGGTATGGTGTGAAACTAACACATATTTTGATATTATTTTTGTATTATTATTGTACTTTATTATTTCAACGTATTATACTTATTTTTTACGAATTTATCGTACTGTTATTTGTTTATTTTCTCCATGCAACGAAAATATGCTCTCCATAGAGAATTTTTTTCAGGATTTTTATGTTGGCAGCATACATCTGAAATCAATTAAACATATGGTGCTGTTCGCTGGTAGTTTGGCGAGATAATACAATCAGAATTCTCGCCAAATCGCTCAAGCTGTCCGGTATTGATATATAGTGTATTTGGTCTCACTACAGATACATCAGTCGTTCACCAAACTTATGAAATCACCACCGTTGGAGAATTTTTCATCGGCCCACTCTATTGATATTAAATTTCTCAACCCCCTTGCAAGTTCTCACCAAGTCGGTTTGTAGAAAGCCGCAATTAAATCTGCTAAATATCACCTCCGGCGAACAACTGGTGATAAGATATTGACACTTGAAGAATTGATGAAATTGTGTACGAGAGTCGAGGCCGTCCTCAAGTCAAGGCCTTTGACACCTCTCTCATCTGATCCTTGTGACATTAAAGCTCTTACAGGCCATTTTCTTATTGGAGGCTCTTGATGTCTGTACCTCAGCCACATGCAGACGACGAAGGTGGTTTGTGTCTGTCGCGACGATGGGAAATGGTAGGTGTCCTTGCCAATCAATTTTGTAACCGGTGGTACAGGGAATACTGTCAACAGTTGCAACCCCGTGGTAAGTGGCTCACAGGACAACCTGGACTTGCAGTGTGAGACCTGGATCTGGTTAGAGAAGATCGTGTGCCACCTCTAGGTTGGTGCATCGCAAGAGTAAGCTAGTTGCATCCTGGACAGGATATTACTGTACGAGCGGTGGATGTGCGCATACAGAAGGGGAACCTCATAGGATCAGTGCACAAGTTGTACCTGTTGCCTTCATAGTGATCTATTATATCGTGTGCGGGAGTATTGTAGTTATTGTCAATAGCGTTGTTGAACTAATACCAAGAGAACTCAGTCGCCCTCGGCTGGCGGTATGTTCTGTATATTGTGTACAAATTGTATGTGGACCTATTTTCTGCACGTGTTGCGCATTGATACACATCTACGCAAGTTGTTCCAAGCTCCCTCAAACACCAGTGAATATCATGATGGCGTTACTGTAAGTTTACCACGCGATGGGTCATGCTATCAAATGTGCAACGATCAAAACATATTTGTTATACACGACATCTGTGTTCATTTGTCAATAGATTTTCGAGGTGTCGCTTTGAGTCCCTGTTTTATTTATTTCTGTAAATAAGTTTATATATGTAATTAGTAAGTAGCCTTAGGTGTCGCTTTAGGCAGTTGTGTTCATTTGTTAGTTGGTTTAATTAGGCAGTACTACATTATCGAATTAACATAACTTTAAAAACATTTTGTCAATTTTAGCAAATTTCGAAGAATTTCTTAAAAGCTAGGCTGGCACTGAATAAAAAAAATAACAATACTTGTATATTACTGTTCTACTAAACTGATTGTATTCTAAGTAATCTAAAATAACGCAAATATTTTTTTTTACTTTTTAGTGCATTATGTCTATTTTTCTCAGAGTATTTTTTTAAGTCGGTCGTATTACAATTTATAGAACATATGGTTCACATTTTATCTTACGCTAACGCAACGTTGCATTTTTTTCGTTGGCCAAGATCATAATATATGTTTATGTTAACGGGAACAGATATAGTCTGTGTATAAATGTGTAGCCACTGGCATATTTCGACACATGAAACCGCGTTGATTACGAAACTTATCAAACTGTATTGAGGCACATCTGTTAAGGGGGGGGGGGGACTCAGGCCCCACTCTGCCTTTCCTTATGGGCGCCATTGGTATGATAGCTGTTGAGTGTAAGAGAGGGCTAACTCCTAGCTACGTGCAGGGTTGCCACATTGTGTGTGACAAAAGTTGTCGTACAACATTTTCCCTCTTTCCTTTTCGTCCCCAATTTCGCCTAGGATTCGCGTGGTGTGCTTATTATCCGGCCGCTTCTGGACATCCTGTGTATTGTAACGGTCCTTGATTTGTGTTAATATTATTGACGTAATGGTTTATAGAATTGGTTAGTATATAATAATATAATGGTTAAAATACTATGAAAATATCATTAAATATAGAGTTAATAAATTTTTTGAGCAGGTAACACACTTGGCAAATTCCCCGAGTTCATGCACAGGATAAAGCAAATGTGTTACCGTGGTTATCCCTATCCACACAGCTCAGGATGTATTAGTGATATCCCCTAAATGTTCCAAATGTCCGAAGTACGTCTCGGGCATCCTATCGATATCCCTAGTGAAGTGAGTGAAGAGATTTTGGTCAGCACTTAACATCTAGTTCTTTAGCGTTGGTGAGGGGTGACGTGATATGAGTATGGAGAAGAGCTGGAATGAAGAGGAGAGGGAAACGGGAGATTTTCAGAAAAACCCGCCGTTATCTCTAGGATATTGTAATGACACTAAATTTTCGTTACGATTAATGAGATAACGTAACACAAAGATTCTTAGATAACCGTAAAATAATGGTTGACATTCCCATGACAGTAGCATTAAAAAATAATTTAAGTGTTTTTGACGGGACATAACGTTTGACAAATTCACAATTATATAAACTGGTTATACCTTAAGTTCATACAATAGCTGTCCCGTACGAGTGAATGTAGTTTATCCAGATAAATAATTACATTGACACTGTAAAATATTTTAAGGTAACACTGATGTTGATAACGAATATAAATAGTACTGTTAGTTAAATTATCGCTGTCATGAATGCAGGCAAAATATTCCTAGAAATTCATTAAGAAATATGCACTGTAGGCAACAATCCTATAAGACGATGGTACAAGTCCGCGCTTAATGAGAATCATTCGGGTTTACCGCTGTGAATAACCATGTAAATTTCTGTAAGATATCTTAATAATCAAAACTATATTTTTCTGGTTGGGTTTTGGCATGGACAGATAGTTGTAACTCTTTTTTTCTATCAGATATGTTGCACTCTAACAACTAACAATTGTGCTTAAATTATTAATAAAATTGTTAGGTGATAATTATTTTCTGTCATAATTTAAATTGTATAGGTAAGACTTTAGCAAAGTGCAGTCGCGGAGTAATAGTTAGTATTTTTAGCTTCAAACTTTCTGATTGCGGGTTCGAATCCAATTACATTAAGCTAGAAAATGTTATATTAGTGGCAGAGTTAGAAAATTATAATTCAGTATGAAAGTATTAGCAGAGTAATTATTTTCAGAATGAGTGTTTTTTGTGTTCCTTTTGCTTGAACGCTGCCACTTATCTTGCAGGATGTCCTACACATATCCTGCAGGGATATCCTACAAACATCCTGCAGGTATGTGGAATAAATTTTCTGCAGTGATTTTCCAAAAGTGTTAATTTTGTAGTGCCACAGATATCCTGGGTATACGCTAGGTATTTCTTAGGATATTCATAGTATATATTTAATAGCCTAAGTGGATATGCTCCGGACGTCCTTTGGGTGTTCCTGTGCTCTGTGGGGTAGCTTAAAGTAATAGCATGTCAAGTATATGCCTCTCATGTACACTCCCCTTAAATAGGTATCTTGACATTTAGTGAATATGTTTCAAATTAATATTCTTATGTAGTTGTCTTGGTAGGGACTTCATTTTCTGTCCCCACATTGTTTATTTACTCTTCCTTCTCCTACAGGATAAACTGTATATGCAGATAATATGCTTCTCCATATTTTGTCCCCTATTTCAATAGCTTCCATGATAGTATTGACACTGAATCTCTGAAATTCGATATGGAATTTATTAAAGATATAATGCATTTTGTATTACCTACAGCACCAAGTGAAGGAACGAGAAATGTCAGGAACCCATCTGCTGTTATTTTCATGTTATTAATTTCTTTTCTTAGTTTAGTATGGAATGGCGGGATATTTCCAGTCGATAATTTCTTCTCTTCCTTACAGATATTTTCCCTTCGTCAGCAACTCTTCCCAGATTTACAACTTAATTTTGCCTGGCTGCAATCCCATTCCTTTCTTATCTTTATCTTTCATAATTTGGGAGATACCCGAGGTAGCTCTCATTTCTCTTTGTCCGATGTCATCTGTCTATTGGTTACATGTCTAGTTTCCAGAACTTTCAATTGTTAAATTGTGCATATGCAATGTGTTGTTGTACCACTTGCTAACTTTGTCTAGTACATTTTTGATACCATTATTTAAACAAGGTAGACTTTACTGTGTATTGTTCCCTGAACCACAAAACTTGTATCCTGGCATATGAAGCTTTACTAGTAAATTGCTGATATGTGTATCCTTCATGCTTTCTACAACATTGACCTTATCTCTACAACACATTGCACAAAATTTTGCAAAATGTATATACATACTCTTAGTTCGGTTCAATAGAGATAGACAAACATAATGTTATGCTTCCTGTACATTTAACCGAAGCTGATAAATTATAAGCTTGCAGTTGGCTACATATTGTCTTGTTGCCAAACTTTGTAAAAAAAAAAACATTATTATCGGTCCATCAAACTGTGGAAAGATGTGTATGCATTTTAGTTTGTGCGATGAGCCTAACGGACTTCGATTCGACATGTTTACATATTATAGAAATTGCTCTAGCATTCCAAATACTAACGACAGGTTCGTATTTTATTGGCTGTAGGACACATATTCAGTAATAATTTAAGCATGGGACAACAACATATTGTGGGCAGCGTGTAGTCAGATCAGAAATATTCGCGCATGTGTAAACTACTGCGTATGTTTAGACAAAAGTATTAAGTAACATTAAAAAAAAAGTTTTAATATTAGAAAGACTTCGCCTAGTTGGCGAAAGATTGGCCTCTATGTAATGGGAATAATCGACGACTGTTCAATCAGTTTGTTGTACATCATTGAGGATGATTTACAGCAAATTAATAGTCTGACAGAGCAGCAGAAAGAAATGTCTTAGGAAAGACAATGATGCTGTCTACATGATAACGAGAAGCGACGCAACTTGTGATGTTGGAAAAAAATTTATTCGAAATGTTAAGTAACTCAAACATTCTCAAGATGATGTTACAAAATCTTACATGCAAAATCAAATGACAGCCAGATTCATAAAGTTCTTCATATGTTTCTAGAGGAAAATAACCAGTTTATACCAAAAACACATTTTCACAGTCGCGAGTGAAGATCTAAAATGAAGAAGTTAACACAGTTCTCGATTTAATGTCAATGTACGTACTTGTTAATGGTGTACGAGGGGCCACTGACTGACTCAAAGTTGTGGCAGTGTAAAATGGTGAAAATTTTAAATTAGATAATAGAATTATACAAGCTGCCAATATTTCAAATGATTGACAACTAATAAACTTTTGTGTTGTTTCAACAATCATCTAAAAAAAAATCTTCCAGGAGTGTACACAAAATAAATTTCAGCAGGAGTGTCTATTGTCAGTAGAGTGATGGACATCGCAAGTGATATACATTGTGTTGTACAGTCTATTCGTTTGAAAATTCTGCTTGCTAACGGAGACAGAATTTTGGGAGAACTAATAAATGAAGACATATTTTAAAGCCACCTCCACATACTCAGCAACTCCAAGGCAACTCCCGAGATCGTGAAGACTGAACTCGAAGATGGAAAGACGACGACAGACATCGAAGTTGAAATTATAAAGAAGCAGAATAGTGATCAAACAATCAAAGTCAATGATAATATAATGGATTTGAGACTGATTCAAAACTAAATAATCATTAAGGCGAGCACTCAAAGCCAATGCACCAATTCGTCCGTACCTAAGATGGTACACATCACAAATACTTGTATGCAGACCATGGTAATAGACGTATAGTTTTGCGTCCTTGCCTATATAATTATGTTTTCTATTTCACTCCTTCTGTGAACTAATCAGTTTATTGGATTTTATTAAGAGCCACCAGTTCATCAGTCTTGCTTATTGTTGAGCTAAGAGAAATTTCAATTTTTACTATACAATTATTATTTTGGTTGGATAAGATTCCATATGGTTGTGAAATGTTAAATATAAAATCTAGAATTTTCCTCTCTAGAAATATGCTGAACAGGTGTACATTTTCAACATATTAGTAAATGCAGAGTCGTAGGCTATGTTTTCATGTAAGTAGGCCTACAGGATTTGTGAAATGTTGTATTTATAATATTTTTAAATTAACAAAATACCGAACTGATGTGTTGCAGCAACGTACGTTACAACAGAAAGCTATTATTAGAAAGGGCTTCCTATGAAAATAATCATAATGTTTTGCGTGGATCATTTTTTTTTAGTCTGCCAAATTGAAGCTGCATAAGGTATCATAGCACAAAATGTATTCTTTCAAATTATTTTTAGAAATACTGTAGGTGTGTTTTGATAAAAACCTTCGTAGGCAAATATTTTTTGCTTATACCAGCCTTGTCTTACGTTAAATATTGTTTGAATATGTCAGAACTGACATTTGTCATACATTAATTTTCAAAAATTAATAAAAACCTGTAATTTGTTATAAAATATTAAGAAATTCAGTTGTTGGCTACTTTATCAGTGTTAAGCCGACTACTGACAACAATACACTTGTAAACACCAATTACACTACTGACAGAACCAATCCAAAATACCAACGACCCTTAAATCTCTAGCGAAGTTACATTTCCACTCAGCCTAGAATCTTAAGATTTTGTTTCTTTTTATCCCGACTATAGAAGTGAAATTTAGAGAAAGCACATGAACTAAGGATAGTTGGATAACAAACGAATATCACACTGTTTGGTGGGCATCAACATGTTTTTTCAAGCCCATTAAAATTCTGTACAGTAAACTGTAATACTCATTATACAAAATATTTTCAATGATAAGTAATCCCAAAGGAAACTTTTTGCAACATGTAAGTCCAACACAATTAATCTCAGAAGGTAATTCTCAAACATGCAAACAAAATACAAATAATCTCAAAATGTAAAATTTAAACAAGTAAATCTAATACAAAAATCTACACAAGAAAGCATAAAATGACTAACAACCCTACCCAAAATAATCTAGTACACTCGCATACATGCCCCATACTGTTATATACATAACAATAATATTTATTGAACAAATACGAGTATACAACAAATTGTTTAGGTATTTTCTTTTACTTTGTTTTTCTCCAGTCCGGTACAAATTTATTCAGAAAGGGTTCCCAAAGGATCGCAATATTTACCGCTAAGCATAAGTATTTTAACTCCGTCATCTATTCGGACATAATGACGCCCCAATTTATTGATAAAGCTAGAATCTAACAAATTCAACTGGCATTGTGACGACATGCCATTCTCTGAATTTTTCTGGCCTCGCACTCCGTATATATATATATATATATATATATATATCCCCCCAAGACCCCCTCTCTGGCGACGACACGAAGTCTCCAGAACACAATCTAAGGGGAAACCACAGTCCAGAATGCAGGGCGAAATTCTGCTCGAAATAAAGGCCGAAACCATTTAAATATATTCACCACTGAGGAGAAACAAACAAGCACACCCCTTCCCCTGCGTTCTCCCTTCCTGCCACACACCGAGCGATTATTTCCATCGTCAATATGTCATGCACACTGCTGAGAATGTCAGGCGGGCTTCAAGTCTTTCGGCGCAGAAATCATGTACACATACGAGTACCACTTCCTCTATTAAAGTTTTCTTGATTCACAGTTCATCATATAGGCCATACATGAACAGCACTGAACATCAAACCTTGTTCAGTAATATTCAAAACAAAGCTTTAAAGCTAATTAGTAAACATAATATTTTGCATTCAATGACTTGGTGATCAAACAGAGACGAAGTTCGTTTCAGAGTTCACGTAAATTTGGGAGCTTTGTTAAAGTGCAGCAATAAGAACACAATTAAAATGCCGTAAGTTCATTTGAGAGGGATGACTTATGAATGTAGTACAACCGCTGCTAAAAAAATCGGATGATTACTGATAAGACTAGTAAATAAACTGATCCTATTAGAATTAGTTTATGTTGAAGTAAAACATAAACGTTTATGCCACACACAACAATATCAAAATATGCATTGTCGAGTGGTTTAACAGGGCTATGCATGGTAAAACCATGATTAATTTCAGCTATTGAAACTTACAATTGGGTCGACATTTTATCCAATCTAGTTTGCGAGTATAATAGCACAGTTCACTCATCTACGTACATAAAGCATAACTTTGTGAAGGTTACATTGAATGGTTTAACCAAACAGGAAGAGGAAGCCCCTGCATTTAAAAAGTAATGATGGCTTCTTGTGCGAATTTCCTAACAAAATCGCATGTTTGAAAAAGGATTCACTGAGAACAGGAGTCCCGAGCTATTTCGAGTTATTCCTTTACGTGCATCGGGTCGAGGAACTACTGTTTCAAAGAATTTAATAACATACCAATGTGTGGTGGTTTCAACGCAGAGGAAATCCCCGACATGAATTTGGTGGAGAAGGTTTCGAGACGAGGATGTCAAGTGGTGGGGTTTCCCAACTCTGTATGATCCCTGAGTTGCAGACGCATAAACTTAAAAGTTACTTAAAATAACTTTGGACATGGGATTTTTCCCCTGGTCGGATGTCAACAGTCGCGCTACTCTTCGACTGAATCACCAAATTCTTTGCTCGTGAAGGCGAGCTTTTCACTTATGTTGACGACGACTTCGGCAAAGATGACGTCTTCTTCACCTGTGACCACATCAGCGGATGACGACGAGCTATTCGCCAGAGTTGGCTTCCATCTTGGGCGCGCCTGTGACTTCTTAGACCTTGCTGGCAACTTCCGTAAAGGAATCATCGGAGGATAGTTGCAACTACTGCTACAAGGACATTCTATGCAAGCTCGTGTGTGATGACACGGTGCATGGTTTTATTAATGTAAATAAAAGGCTAATTAATATGCTCGATCAGAAATTGCTAGGTTATGCTGAGAAAATTTCATAAAAATATATCGTGCATTTGTTAGGGTTCTTGTTTTCTTCTCATATAGAACATTATAGAATAAAATTAATTTTAGAAAAACAGTTAATTTTTTTTTGTTTTCTAGAGTGTCACAGTAAACTTAATTAAAATATGATTTAACGATTGGATTTACGGGGTATAAATTTACATGAATAAAAATAGGTTGTTCAGAATATTATGCATTCTAGAGTAATGAAATATGGTAGGAATGGTGGGAAGCGTTAAAACGGGGATTGAGAATTGGCAAGGTAATGTTGGATGGAAATGTGGAGGGGAGAGTGAAAAAAAAAAAAAAAATATATATATATATTTAACAGAAACAAGTCAGTCGTCAATTGAAGGTGGCAGGGGACGGATGCTTTACGCCATGTTTAAAATGTATACTAGTTGAGGGTCGAAGAGCATGTAATTCTTTTAATTAAATTCAAAATACCATGTATAAGTGTGTTAAAATTACAGTTTTCAAGTCCTATAAACAAGGTATAATTTCAATATGGCTTCAGACATCATGTGAGCAATTGAATAATGTAACTAAGGCAGCCTCTATGCGAAAGCGATTGAATCATTTAAGTATGGTGGCCTCCACGTGCACATAAAACAAATATCGGAGTTCCATATAAAAAATAATTATTAATATATTTCATTATTCGATACGGCAAAACGGAAAATACGCTGTGTTCTAAATTTTCGAAAATTTTGTATAATTTAAAATCTCTGTTTTTTTTTTTTTGTTTTTTTTTTTTTTTTTTGTTTTGGTTATTGAGATGAAGGACAAAGGTAAAAATAGAACAAACACAACATTGCAACTGGAGACAGTAACATCACAACATGACGGCGACATCCTCCCAATCGTTCCCTGGACAACTGTAGCCTAAGCTACTTAAGAAACAACATTTTCTTTAGTTTTTTTAAATAATGATATGTTGCGTTGCAGCAAAATAATAATAAAGTCAAGAAACAAAGTATAATATACTTATTTTTGGTCAATGCTATCTACAAAAAGTTTCTTGGAAAGTAAATTCATTTTCGTAATAACGTTTCTACACAAATTTATGTTAAACAACTGTAACTCACTTTACCATAAAATATTTCAAAATTATCACTAATTCTTTTGCCATTATTCAATACCTTAAACAAAAGTTTTCTTCCCAGTAAAACTACATACCACTAAATCATATTAAAATAATTTTTTTCCTTTCCCGTAACAAAGTTTGCGTCAGGTTGCAGCCGTTTTAATTCTTTACGTCACTTGTCATTTATAAGCGTAGGACGGTACGATAATTGACTCAGGATTGTGTGGTCTCTGGAATCAAAATTACGTTCAATATTTGGTTATTGATATTTTTAAGGACGTTATTTAAAAATAATCAGACTATAATAGAGCGATAGTCTTGAGAGCCATTGTGTTATGAGTCGCTCTCCGCTAATATAGGCGGTTAGGGATAAAATGACACTCAAAAAGCTCTACTGATTTATATATTCGGCCAGTTAATGTCTCCACTAATAAACACAAGACAAAATTACACACGTTATTCAGGAATTCAATTTCAATTATTAATAATTCCATACACAATCACGATGCACTTACAGCAGCAGTAAATTAAGTACATTTTCAATGCGTAAAACAGAAAAAAATGCTCTTTAATGGTTTAATGTAATTCCAAACGAAATGGCTTGCAATTGTAAAACGTAGCTCTTCATAGAGTAGCAACCTCTCCACATCATTTCAAAATGGTATTTATAAGCGGTTAGTTATAATACTTTAAAGCGTGTTAATTGCATGTTAACCATGTTGTCTGCACAAGGAAAACATCTCAGCAAACGATCTCTCGCGCGAAGCTAACTTATGGTATATATCGGTGGTTTTTTGAACTACAAAGTCTGCAGTGCGGAGCTTGACTGAGGAACTGTTCAGGCGATAGTAAATGTACAACGAATCGTTCGTGTCGCTATGTGATGGGGCTTAATGAGTCAAATTATCCAGTAAGTAGATACAAAATAATAAATCAAAGTTTTAAATAACATGAACGACAGATAGTTCGTTTTCATTTTATTTTATTTCAGTACTGTTGTATTATAACAAGAAAATACACGGAATTAAATTGAGTTACTCGCTGTCAATCATACAAGGAGCAAGACAACCATTGTTCATTAATGTTTAATTTTGTGCAGTAATGGCTGGGGAATTTGTTAAAGGTTAATTATTTAGTGCTCACTTTATCCTGAACGGCCTTTAGTAATCCGAGGTCCCAGGGACTTATTGTCTAACTTTACTTGACACATTTACCGTGGCAACAGGACTCATCCATGATTCCGAGGCCTGCGCTGCTTGTTAACATTTCTTAATTGATTTTCATTCATGTGCATTTTAAATGACCTGGAATTTCTATAAAACAAGATATTTTAGTCCAAATTTAATTGCGTATGATTTGCTTGCTAGCCAAAAATAAAAATTAACTGAAAATATTTTATATTCATCCACACAAAATTACTGTCTCATGAGAGATTTTTGACAAGTTTTAACACTTCTTAAGCTTGCTTGATCACCTACTTTGTCGTTGAAGATAATTGCAACACTACAGCTACAGCTCACGTACAATTGGTTGTTACTGGATAAAGATAGCTTAACATAATACGAACCATCATGACACGTGATAGGTACCATAAACACATAGTTTTTTGACACAAAGCCTCGACAGTTTTGAGGGTGGAGTTGGTGTAGGGTTCAATATCATGAGTATCTTTCATTTTATATCGTTGACTTGTATTTATTATCGGTCACTGCCAGTCGCAAATTTTGTATTTTTCTTGTAATGCTGTAGTAAATGACTAGTGATAATACTAGCTCAGCTACTGGCGTATAACATCGTGCTAGTTATTTGGTTAACAAATGATGTACACGACTATATTTGAGCCCAAGGTCAACTTGTTGAAGTAGTCGTTAGTTTGCGACATGACTCGGTATACTGCTACCTTCCCATCCTTTGTTTTCCGCCACTGATCCCTCCTCACCTAATATCATCCTAACGTGCACTTAAAACCTTTATGTTCAGTGCTCATCAAAATTACTCCCATTCACTATTTAGTTTAGAACTATGTTTTAGGAATTATTTTATGATTTATCCAGTACACATTTTCCCTAAATTTAAAATTTATTTATTTACTGATAATTTTATGATATTTCGAATGTCACACTAAAGAATAGACATAAAATGTTTTCACTAAACCAGTGATAAGATTGTTAGAACAAGCGACGTTGAAATTACATAATAACCCACTTACCATCTAGCTGCAGTCGCAGGAGCAGAGTAATTTATTGCTAGCGGTTGGTAACGTGCTGCAGTGTTCATATGGCAACAAGTTACACGTGTACCATTGTGTTTACATCTAGGGACTGTTCGGGTGGTGAATACCTTTACAGCGCAACACTACAATGACAGTCAAGGTGTAAAGATTTAGTCAATTAAATTACTTACGCCCCACAGAACTTCGGAGACTTTACAACGATTACGGCAACACGCAATCCCAGGTGTATGTTGTGGTGATTTAATATTTACCTCTCTTTCTACGTGGACATGTGAAATCGCCAGTGAGCTTAAATCGGCTTTCGTCAGATAACAGACAAATCACTTTGCTTACTTTGTTGTGGGTATAGTGTTTGTAACATTCTCCTGGAAGTAAGTATAAGGACTGCGGTGTAGTGAGTATAGCTACATGTAAGTCAAGGTGCGAGAAGAGCTGCTAGGAATATACAAGATGTCTCCCACTGATGTCCGCGGGGATTCTGTGATACGTGACTAGCTGCACACTGCAGGCAGAACTACCACACAAACAAGTCGTCAATGTCCCGAGGGGGCGCGAATTGATTCACCCTCGTCGTGTCTCGGGGGCCCCTGGCGCCCCAAGTAGGAAATAAAGTCGCCGCCACATCCCTCTCATGTAAACAATATGGTATGCTGTTTGCATGCACGCGCTGCGCCTGATTCGCTCGCAACCCGCATAGTCAGATGAAGTTTCACGCCGCTGTCTCCAGGGACAAGGGAGCGGTATACTTCCAGTAGCTGGTGTTCGTGTGAAACATACCAGCACCTGCCTGGCAACGGGTAATGTTGTCACGTGCTACACAAGGCGAACTACTACCAACCCGCGTACTCTTGCATATCTACGTGTCTGTACAGGCTGTATGGATAATAATTAGGGCCACGATTTTGTCGCGAAAGATTTTTGCCCCACTTTGTTTCAGTGACTCACGTGCACATCGGCAGTTCTGTTTCAAGGTTATTGGCAGCGTGTCTTTGTTCAGACACGTTTCTCACTTAACTGCACCATTCAGAATAAGATTATTGTTACTCTGTACGTCTGTAATTTGCCAAGGCAAGTGAGAGTAAAATCATCTAATCACAGACGATGTAGCACAGCTGCACATGTACACATGACGCATTGAAACCAAATGTTGCAAAAATATTTTCGCCATAAAATCGTGGCTCTAATAATAGTTAGAGCCCACAATTTTTCGCGAAAAGAATTCTGCAACAGTTTGTTTCAATGCCTTATGTGCACATATGTAGCCCTGTTTCGTGGTCAGTGATTGGCTGTTTTTAACTCTCAGCGTCTAGGGTTCTACCCGCAAATCACAGATGCGTGGTGTCGCAGGAACCTTGTTCCTGTTGGCACAGTCAAATGAGCCACGTCTGTGTAATAATACATTCTGCCAATAACCATGATGCAAGCCTGCTAATGTGGACATAAGGCGTTGAAACAAACTGTTGTAAAATTCTTTTTGCGAAAAATCGTTTGCTCTAATAATAATAATAATAATAATAATAATAATAATAATAATAACCCAAATTTCGCCGGGGAGGGGGAGTAGTGATACTTCATGAAAAAGTAACACGAAACTTTACAGGACACATTCAGCTAAGTAAATTTAAATAGATTTACTAGCTTTCCAAAATTGAGTTTAACACAATGCCTGGTGTGTTGGTAAAAACTGCTGCTGCCACAAAATAATTGTTTCTACACGCACTGTGGTCAAAGGAAATTGCATCAAGTGATAAAGTTATTTAAAGCATCTAGCAACATCTAAAACTTTCCTAGGCCTTTATAATCGACGTTTCTTGGACGCCACTGCTTCGTGAACTATATTTTTCAAGACAATAAGCTGACAGGGCTTGAACAGCATTTTTGCTCTTGTAAATTGTTTCTATTTTCCTTGCGTGTTGTGCAAAGACTGCAATGAAAAATGCGTCCGTCTATTACAAAGTTCATAAGCGAAGACAATATGCATTATTTGATTAAAGGCAAGGTGTTTATTAAACTTTCAGCACATCTAATACTACCACAACTGTAAATGTTCGAGTTTATGTTCTTCCCGTCTGTTTAAAAATTTTTTAGCAGCCTGATACCCTCTACTTAACGAAGGTGTAATATATTTTGCTTTTAATTTTTTTTTTTAATTTTTTACTTTCAGAATTATAAACTGAGTAACAAATGATTGAATTTGTCACATTTACAACACGTGCATGACCTGGAGTGGTGGTTAAATTGTGTGTAGAATATTTAATGCTGCGACCAATATTTATTGGAGTTTATTTTAGTTAGGTACGTATTTGAGTGCAAAGATTTTAAAATTTTGAATTGTAAGGATTTCTGGAACGATTTTTTCGTGCCGATTGTGAAGTTTGCAATAATAATAAAAAAACATATTTTCGTCTAGCAATACATAGTGTGATTATTGAAAATATATGTTTGGTGTTCAGGAATTTATTTATGGATGTTGATCAGTCACGTTTACTTCTTGGTGATATACCACTGTCAGATTGGTTGAAGTAGTTCTACTAACTTGAACAATGTAATGAGTTTCCAGTCACAACTCTTGGCAAGTTTGTTTCGTTCTTATTTTTTGTTATTTCAATATTTGAATTGTTTTATGTGGCTGAGGGCCCAGTGTTTTATGAAGAGTGTCTTTCTTTCTTGTTTTGACATATTTATGATTGCATTTAGACGAGTAGTTGTGGTTATATGGTTGCAGTGTTTACAATTTATTTTAGAAGATATTTTTATAATTTAATTCTCATTATTTTGAATTAAATTATGTTATTTTATGTTTTTTCTAAGTCACACCCTGCGCATGTTTCCCAAACTTGTAATAAACAATGAATGTTTCCGTGTCAAGCATATATCTGTTGTCGATGAAGTAGTTGCTAGTGGTGGTCTAGTGTGCGGTAGGGAACAAGTGTAGTGAACTGGTTCTTTATAAAAAAAATGGAATACAGTAAAGTTATTATTTGCTTTTTAATAAATACTATATGGTGGTTAATAATCTTAATCATACTTATTTTGATTAATTTTTAGACAACACTAAAGGAAGAGAGATAATTGGCCAAAATTTCCTTCTAAGCTACAAACAATGATTGCTTCATTAATACGTGACAAATGATTCCCATATGTACTAATTAATACCTTTAAAGTTATAGGATTCACATAGAGGAAAAATTAAGTAAACTCACATGTATTACTTAGCCTCCGAACAGTTAGCTAGTAAACTATAGAGTGTACTAGTCAGGGCCATTGAGAGTAGCACTGAATGGAAATGTTGTCTCTTATTGTTTCCATCAGTATAAATTACTTAACGCTGTAACACTACATAATTATATCGTTTTATTTTAAAATGTCACTTTATACTTTGACTCTCAGAGCCTGAATCTCTTATGGGGGTTTTCATTTTTATTTGTATTTGGGCTTACGTTGCATAAAACCAAGCTCAGTTTGATTTAAAGTAGTGTTTCATTGTCCTACACAAAATTCTGTGCATTGTATTTGTTTATGTTCGCAACATTCCGTCTAATAATTTACTATCATTGAAAGCCCAGCCTATTATTTAGAATGATTAAATTAATCGCAGTTTAGTCTCATGACTGAAGGTATAGAAACATGGTGCTGCAGGTGTAGCTGTAGTTATGTTGTCGGCTGTCTTCCATCGTCCTGCTAGAGATCGTCCTCAGTTGTTTACCGCCCTCTCCGAGGACTGGCTGGTTTAGGCCGACACAGCCCCGTAAAGTCTACTGCAGTCCCTTAGGACGGTGGCCTCAACCACCCTTATCTTATATCTCCTGTCCCCTTCTTCCATACCTGCAAGTTCTGCTGGCAGAGGTACTAATACAAGCGAAGAACGCTTTCTCTCTTTTGTATTGAGCACATGGCTAGAATTTGTGTTGTTAGCGGCAGTGTTGCCAAAAATTACTTTGAAAGGAGTCATGTCAGTTGACACTTCTGTACGTAAGAACCTTTTTTCTCCCAGGGTCTTTATTCGCGTGCACGTAGCCTAACCTCATTTTATCAAAAGCTGTGCGCTTCTAGTGCAATAGTTGTAACATGAATATGCAGGTTTTCAGCAATAACCAATAACAATTTTTAAGAGACCCGCTTACAACTAGCAGGAATATGAGCAATATTATCTCAAACAAACCCACAAGCATGCTTTAATCAAACTACACCGTACTGGCAGTACGCAGAGATGGCATTAAACAATCGACTTACACATTTGCTAAGTCATAAGTTTAAACGTTTAATAACTTAGCATCAAAATCATATTCCTAAACAAATTATTATCAATTGCAACTGAAATCAGATATAATAAAATTTATTGTAGCACAGAATACAACCAAATAGTATACAACAGAAATGTTACAAATTCAAACTTTATTATGTATAGTAGGGGCCGGAAAAATTCGCGGCTTCAATGACCCGCATACTAGAATCCATTGTCCTACGCTTATTCAAGCCCCGTCTATTCGTTCATTGCCTATTGTTCCACTGAGTAGCAGTTAGCTGACAAATAGTCGGGGCTTGACTACGCATAGGACAGTGCATTCTAGTATACAGGTCATTGAATTCTCGAAATTTCCCGCCCCTATGTATAGGCCGTTCGGGATAAAGTGAGTACTAAAAATTTAACCTTTGAAATATACCACTAGCCGTTATTGCACATAATTCTACATTAACTGTAGTTGCCTTACTACTTGTATGGTTGGCAACGAAATTACGCAACATAGTTCCGCGTATTTTCCTATTTAAATACAACAATACTGACACAAATTCAACCAAAATTGACGTAATTGTATTTGCTATGATGAATAAACTTTTTTTTCATCAAACTATATATGTTCCTACCGACTGCACAATTTATCTTACACGCGCAAACATCAAGTGAGAGAGGTTAGACTTTTCCTGTCGTCAGCCGTTACGCGCGGAAAGATACGAATTGGCTGAAAATAGAACTTTAGCAGGGCTTTTTTGAGTGTTCACTTTATCCCAAACCGCCTATAACTATCATAAATCAGGAACGTGTTTTTTTATTACAGTTTTCGTAAATCTTACACCAACATTGATCACTTATTTTTCATTGAATTTGAATCCACAATTGACGAAGGTGGCACAGCACTATAGTCGACAATGTAAAAGTGTTGATAGTTCACAGTTCGTTTAGCCAATCTGTTCCAAGAGACTTTCAGGATTCAAGTTGTCATCTGGAGGTATGTTCCTTTTGGTTCATAGTGACAATGAATAATGTTTTGTTTTGAATTATGTTAAAACAAATAACTTCGTAGTTATGTATTTGTCTCTACAGTACTACTCTGCATGACGTCACTAGAAGAAGCAAATATACTTGCTATAAGACTATACTATAACCTACGTTCTGTGTCATGCCATGAGATTGGCTCACTAAGATAACATAAACATTAACTTCTTTAGTTAGAACCTATAACACTGATACGAAAAGAGATTTACATACAGAAATATATGCAATAATGTACACATAAAATGTATATATATATATTATTAGTATTTACTTCAAGTCAACAGCGAAATCACAAGAGACGGTTATTGGTAACTTTTACACAAGTACAGGGCGAATGAAAGGTATCGCTCGTAGCCAGAGTTGAGGAATTATCCGAGCATTCGTTTCGAGCTGTTTCGGGAAACTACGGGAAACCGAAAACGGGGTGGCCAGCTCCGGATCGCACACATGAATTCTTGACAATAATTTAATACCTGTCTTTTTGCTGGCATACAAACCAGGAGAATCTCACAATATTGATCCTGTTTATTTTTCCTTACTTTTCATTGTTTATTTATTGTGCATTCGTTCTTACATTTCTTCATAAGAAAACTCATATTAAATTTATATTGATTTAATACATTTTAAAACCAACATCTGTGTTAATATAATGACATTTTAAATTCATTGACACACATATTACGGAGCCAAACACTGCTCGCTAAATAAAACGCTGAGCGTAAAGGTGGTTAACCGTAAATTAATTAATTCGTACACGTATTACGGCATCAAATAAACTGTTCAAAATACAAAACGTATTGATGAATACTCTAACAATTTTAAAAACTTATAAAATGCCGTAAATTATTGCAACAACTTTAATTTTAAGTACAAATATAAAAAATTTCTTAAAACATTACTCTTCACTCGATTAAAAAAATTATTGTCATTTTATATAATTTTGTATGTACACGTATGAAATCTAAGGTGGCCACAGTTAATATGCAGGTAGTTTTACTAATAACGTCTGTGTGTGTTTAAATAATAACCACTACAATGTACTGCGCGCTGACGTTTGATTGTTACAGATCTTTTCTTAAGACTTAATAAGAATAACTTAAATAAAGTATTTTATTTTTCTTAAACTAACAAATTACTGGCCCATACAAAGGAAACAAAGTAATTATTATACAAGAAAAAGACAAATTTATAAAGAAGTGCTTCTAATAACATAAAATAATTATAAACGTCTATGTACAAGATAGTGTCCATAGTTCAATACATTGCTAAGTTTCTTGCCTTTGAGGTCGCTCATTAAGTCGCATGTTTGAAGAGCGCCACGATAGTTGGCTTTAGTTTCCTGTTAGTTCGAAGAAAGTATACGAAAAACAAATATTATTCATTGATAAACGGTATTTCTTAATGTATTGAATTAGTGCCTCTCACTCGGTGACAACTGTTTGAAGTGTACCTTCCTATACGTCACCACTTCCCATCATCTTCGCTTTCTTGTTCTTCCCACCGAGTTCCATTTTTTTTCACCCCTACAGTTTCTCCGTTCCCCCTCCCTCATATTTTTTTCTGTAATTTCATTTCCATTCCGAGCACACTCCTCTTCGCAGTTTTTCGCTACATCGGAGGGAAATTTTACCTAATTTAAAGTTTTATCTCGAATTACGTTCCAGTTCGTTAATTCTGCTTCCCGCCTTCCCCTCCCTACGACGTCCCACCTACTTCTCATTTCTCTGGCCGCGTAGTGTTCCATTACTTCTACCGCCCTCCGCCCCGGCCCGCTAGACCGAGGCAAGTTGCCCTGCCGGCCCTCCTCCGTGGCTAATTAAGTGATCACCTCTTAGCACCGGCCGAGACTATGGCAGGGGGTTAGAGGGGTTACACATCTACACTCGTCCAGGCGAATATACACCCCTGCCTGCCGCCCTCACCTTCTGGGAGAGTCTGTCTACTGATATACCCTTACATATACTACCAGGCGGTCGTGGGCTCGGGGCACACAATACATAGTCTACAGCTCAAATATTTAACCGCGGTCGTCGCCTTTGTCACTGTAGAGGAGAACAATGTGCTAGGGGATGGCGCATCTTGGCGACGCGTGTCCTTCCACACGACCTGGCAACAGCGCGCACAAAAGAAGACGTGGCACGTAACAAAGCGCTTCCGCTCGCCTGGGAGCAGAGAGAAACTCACGTGACGTCATCACAGAGCTTGTAGCTCCCTCCTCGCTTGCTTGCTTGCTCGTGTTCTATAGGATGTCCTCAAGGCAGCTCTGCTTTACATTATTCAGACCCGAGATTTGGCTCGCTTAGTTGCGTCAACAGTCATTCGTACACATAATTGGTGGAAAGCGAATATTAAAAGGAACGCACTACGTTTTAATAAGGATTATGTTAATACCTTCACCATAAACTACATACATTAGTTTTACATAGTTAATATTTTGTTTTAAATTAATTGTTAATATTCAGTGGTTACTGTTAATCAGCAATTTAATTTTGAAGCGTAAATTTCGAAAGTAATATTATGCTAAGTTAACCGCCGTAGACGATAATAGTATTACTGTAGTATTCAGTGCATGAAATCAAATCTCTGCGTCAGTTTGTGTTTCCACTACTAGTATTCCATTATGAGTAACTTATATGAGGAGGAAACAACCATTGCAATTGAACCGCATTATCGAATATGAAACTCTGACAATTCGCACGATATTTCAAAATCCACAATATGTCTTTATCCTTAACATAGTAGTTTACGTACAGTTGTTATTATTATTATTTATTAGTTTGTAGTACAAACAATTTTAGACATTACAGTCATCCAACCTATGTTTTACAATTTGACCTGGAAACCATACGACTAAAAGTACGTATATGATATAAGTAACCCCAGTTCGTTCTCCTAGAACAATTAATTACCTATGTAAGCATAGCTAGAGTATACAATGATCACTACCAGTAGTCTCTGTCACAACACGCAGAAAAATTGGCTACGCAGATGATTGGACCACAGCTCCCAAAATATACATTTCAAGACGACAGAAGTTGTTCTAACTGCTGGTCTTAGTACCGTCCGCAGATACTTTTGGATGTGGATGTTACAACCTAAAACAACTATGACGGAAGTAACATGTTTTCATCTATGTAATACACAAGCCATTCGATTGCTTAGTGTTAAATTTTTAGGTGAACTGGTCAGTTATAACACACATCCCAAGTACCTAGGTGTTACCTTACATAGGACAGTTTCGTGAAAATATTTGCTAACGGAAACTGGTGCCAAACTAGGAAGTAGAAAAAATTCTCTACACAAATTATGGAGAGCAAGTTGGGGCAGACTTTTATGCTCCTGTGTGGCTCAACATTACGCATAGCACAAGGGTGGACATACAACTATATCAGACTATGCACATCAGCATCGTGACGATACGACCTACTGCTGTTTACTAGCTTCCTGTCTTCATCCACATACCTCCTTTGGAAACAAAATGAAAGAGCGCTCTTCTCCGAGAATATCACAATGTCTTAGATAGTCTCCAGTTACCTACCCAAAACGATGTAGTTCATGCAGAACGACTTAGACTGAAATTCAGACCTCCGGTCATCTGTACGGCAAAATAACATGCGGCTGGCGACTTCAGAGTCCTTATTGCGAGGAAGGAACGGTGGATAAGAAAATGTTACCTACAATGTCAAGATAGTTCCGTCTTATCTAAGAAACCACGTTGATTTGATCTATCTCGTGCTTCAAGGTCAAGCATCAAAAGAAATCGCACAAAGTTTGGCAGATGTTCTGAAACAGTTCACAAGTAGGAATAGATTCCATTACTAAGACGTGATTGTGGTGCTAAAAGTCAGTCAAGCAGAGAGCGTATGTAGGAACAATCCCACACTTCCTTCATATAACGAAGGATGTGCAAACATATCGACAAGATTTAAATTTAAAGCTATACATTTATAGTAAGCCTGTGTGTCTAGTGATATGTCATGTATGCCATACTATTAATAAATAAATGATCGAACTACCTGTAAAATTATTTGTCTTTCGAACTGTACATGACTACACATGTTGAATAGAATAGTGTTTATTTTATCTGTTTAGTTCTGTAACATATCCTAAATATTTTAACAGAGAACATAAATTATTGATTATTTATCGTCTCGAATTTCAGTATTACTAAGGTAACAAATTATATTGAAATCAGTTTTGTCAATTTAATGATTAATATTTTTTAAATTAAATAAATATGCATAGACGTAACACATGTCCCGCTACAAAATACACCAGTAATTAAAGATTATCAGAGATAAAAAATTAAAAATACCAAAAATTAATTATGTGTGTGTGAGTGGGTAGGCGTGTGCGGGTATGCAGAAGAGAAGAAATAAACTAAAAAAGAAAGTTACGGAGGAGAAATAAAGCAGATAATTTTAAATTAAGGGAATAATGGAGACTACGACAAAACATTTTAGTCTCTGTATGATTGTGTCAGCATAATCTGAAGTACGCCGACAAAATCTACGTACATAACTTGCGGGAAGAAAAAATTTCTCGAAAAATTGTATCTCATCGATGGAATCACAATTTTTCCAAGAGTAGATTGCGAGTTTAAAGCTAAACGAAAAAATGTATATTTGTTGAGGATATTGTCACAGCCAGTTTTTAAAATGTAACATAGACCGTAATGTGTACTTGGTTGGATACCCACAAACCAAGCAAAACCTGTTGACGTCATCAAGTGAATTAAAGTACCATAGTATGACAATTATTTTTTTGCGAAAAATTTCGTAATATCAATGCTTTTCTGGGTTTTGCCATAACGACCTGTTAATAAATACATCAAAATGAAACTCTTGGCACGCTAAGTGGCATAGTTTTTGAGGAATTTGTGGATCCATTAAATTTTTAAGCAAAAAAAAAATGGATTGCCCCTGACGGGTCATGATTACGTCTTCCTATAAAACAATACGGAATAAGTCGATGATATGTTTCGTTTCTTTAAAAGTTATGATGCAGTACAAGTTTATAAAAATGTATTACAATTCTACGTTCCCAGACTGTTTGTTATATCAGAGATGAAACCATTATTTTTATAAAGTTAGTTAACCAAGGTTGGTTTTTCTGTGTCTGGGGTGTATTTGTTCTAATACGAATATTTATGAATTCCACTTTTCCATTTTATTTACTTTCCGAAACATTTTCAGTGAACTCGTTTTTCAGCTTCTCCTTCAAGGCCCTAAGGAAATATTTTCTACTGAGCGTAACTGAAATAATTATTTTGCGGATAAGAACACTATTGGTTATTAGCACGGACTCAATTTCAAAATACAATATTTGTGCACTGGAAGCGCCGAATTTAACACACACTACGTACCTTAGGTACGACAGCGACATGTTAATGCTTCCTAGTGTTGTGACAGCAAACTATTATTTAACACAATAACATGAATTAAGTTGGTAGTCTTGGGATACTGCCCGAAACCTCGGTGTATTTTAGGAATTCGCAAATTTCCTTACCTAATTAGAGATGCTGCCTGATAGCTGATGAACACTATATGTAAAGCGATCACGATATTAAATACAAAAACTAAATTTATTTCTCCAATATTTTTATTTATAACAAATTTTGAAATAACAGGTTTTTGCTGTGTTTGCTTATTGTTGACCAACATATTTTCATATAGGTTACTGCCTCATTTTAAGTCCTTTCTGTATTTGTACTAATCTCGTGTTTTACCTATACCTTTAAGAGAGAGAGAGGGAGAGAGAGAGGGAGAGAGAGAGTCCTGTTATTTGGAAGACGTTTCTATCAAATGTAGGGGACAGGTGGGAAAATTTGCCAGTGTGGGTAAAGTGGACACCGGCTGTTCTATTAGGCCGTTTAGGGTGAAATTTCAATCCGGATTGAACCTGGAGTGGACTGAGGAATACAGATTCAGATTTTACTATAAACACTTTGTTGTGGACTGAAGTAGGAGTAAAGTGAGATAATCCACTCTACTTGTTAAGGTGGACTGGAGTGAAGAATCCAGATTGAGATTTGACTGTTAACTCAGACTGGACTGAAAAGAAAACACGCAGCGCCAAGCTGTCGCCATGTAGCGTTGTTATGTGTTGTGGTTAGATTGAAATACAACAGAGAACCATTGATGATTAAATATAATAGGCTGAAGACAAGTATTTATAACGCAAACCAGCTTTTATAACGCGAAACGGAACGAGACAAGCGAAAAGTTTAGTAGAGAAAAGCCTTATTTGAGCAAGATATTTTTCGTTTGTCATCTGTTTTCTGCATCCTATTATCGATAGATCGCAATATTACATTTTAAGTCCAGGTTGATTCCAACTTCGCTCTTGTTTACAGTTCAATCTGAATTGTAATGTTCAGTCTCGATTGAAGTTTACCTTAAACGTAGTTTATGTCTACGCAGGCCAAACTATAAAAAACTACTCAAAAACACAACTCGAGTCTTTATTTACTCAGCTGAATTGCTGGCGAGATGCTGAATGATTTTAATTGAAATAATATTTAAATTGCAAGGAAATTTTAATTGCTGATAATGATAAAGATCAATTAAATTTCATTTCTAGGAAGTTCAAAATAGCCTTATTAATGTTAATACTAACATTTGCCTTTAAATGAAGTAAGGGGTTATGAGAAACCCCCTTTGTTGCTACTAAACTAATTTAAACTCTCCTTATCTAGCATTAAATATTTAACGCATTATAAAAAATAATAAATTCGGTCTATACAAACCGTTTGCTTAACTTTCTGTGTAAAAAAAAAATTACGAGCCAATGTGTAAACAGCTACTATCTGAAGTCACGAGCCGCTACGGCCAACGGCAACTTCCGTCACGTTTTTCACATGCAAATATCCGGGAGAAGCTGCCGTATTGCCTGTGTTACATATTGTTTTGTCTTGTCTACGACCATTTCTATAGCTGTGTTCATTTGCGCTGTCCTCGTTTCATTCGTCCATCACTGTCACCATTGTCGTGCACTTTGTTTGGTATTGTCTTTTGATATTTCTATTTTTTTGTGTTTTTCTTTCGTTTTATCAGTTTACCGTTTATATTATGTACCGACTCTATTCCTATTTCGGTATTATTTATATTTCTGTTGATTACGGCCTTTCGTGGAGGTCCTGGGTTTGTTTATTTCGTATTTTTGTTGCCCCTTTATTCGTGATTATTCCTTCAACGTTACATTTGGGTTTTCTGTGATTAAACAATATCCGCTAGCAATAACGCATATCCAACTCCAACAAAACCATTCCGTTTGTCATTCACCCACATTGCAACAATCGCAAAAATATTAGTTACTTAATAATACATTTTTGGTTGGAATAACTAACTTAAACCCCAAGCGATAAATCACACTTATGGTTCATGGAAATGTGTCAACAAAGCTAATAAAACGGCAAGGTGAGGGTAGTAGGTGGTGACAATGTGACAATAGGACAGTGGCAGAATGAAGGTGTGGGAAGAACGGAAGATCTCCGAGAAAACACGCCGACAAGCGGCACCGTTCGGAACGATTCCAACAGTTGAAACTCCAGTGCTGCTTCATTGGGAATCGAACCAGGATTGCATTGCAGGTAGGCGAGTGCCCTAACCGCAGCACCGGCCATGACTACGCGAATAGGTTTGCGATTAGATTCGAGGATTGTGGATGCACTCGCAATATTCGGCCCTCAACCGTCGCGGTGGTCATTTTGAATTTATGTAAAATTATATTGTATATAGAATAACTTTACGTGTCTGATAAATTTTTTTTTATAATTTTATATAACTTAATACACATATACTAATATGCATACTGACTTTATTTTTCTGTTTTCGTTAATCATGTGTTAATATTTTTGTAATGACAGCTGTTTATATATATTAGCACCGTATAGTATATTTGAGGAAATAGTTTTCCGAGGTTCATTAATCTTGGCACGCATATTCTACTTAGTTGACTTGAACTTGTGTATTTCGTTCATCCTTTGATTATATTTTAAAATGGAGGCCATTTGTTACTTTTATGATAGAAAAGCATTTTAAAATGTGTTACTTTATCTTATCGAACTGGGTACTCAAGGTCACCAAAGTTCAAAGTTTTCAACATTTACATTTTCAAATATTTAAAAAAATGTCCAATAATTTTAAAATATTATTATTACTGTGGGAAAAATTTTTCTTTTGCTCGCCGGCTTGATACACTGATACATTTAGGTTTCTAAATGAAGGCGGCCAAATATTATTTATGGTACACTGTAAAATAAATTTTGTACTTTTACAAAGGAAATCCTTGGAAACCCAGTTGCTAAAGAAATTCCTTGTAAATCTACAATGGTTGTCCTTGTAATAAAATACAAATCATAAGTTTGTAAAATTACAATGACTTGCCTTGTAGTTGTACTTTCATTAAGAAAAAAAATTAATTTAAGTGTTTACTGTACTTCATAAATAACACTAAAACTATTTATCAAATAACTTTCGAATAAAGGACGTATACATGAAATAATTTTGAAAAATAAAGAACAACTGGAGAGTTGCTAAGTTTCGAACCACTCTCCCCAAGCTTAGAAATCATGTATTTTACCACTTTTATTTAATTTTTTAATATATTTTTTTAAATTTTATTTCTTAGAAAAAATGCTTGGTGCAGTGGCGTGCAGAAGCTTCCGCATCATCCTGCACCAAACACCCCCCCCCCCTTAACGTGACTTAAGTTGAGTGACCCCAGTACTTTTCGTGAGACAATTTGTATAGTAACAATTTTTGTGACCAAATGGACAAACACAAATTTTACACCCAGCCAGACCTGGGAACCCCCCGCACCAAAGCCGGCCGCTCAACCATCTTTTTTTTTATTTTTTTAATTAAAATGTTTGATGCAGTGGCGATGCGGAAGCTTCAACCAACTGAGCCACGGGGAGTCAGCACACAACTGAGCCACGGGAGGTCGGCCCACTAGGCCACTCTGGCTCCTGTATGGTTGAGCCTTTATTAATTTGTATACATCCAATGTACAGTACTGTAATAATTATTTCTTTTAAAGCACGCAAATAATATAAACATTCACTTTATTCCAGAAAAATACTATTCAGAGGGAATATTTTTGCATAAGTAATTTCCGGCAAGCTTACGATTTTTGTTGGCTACACATTTTTTCTAGGTTTTTTTTTTTTTTTTTGCAAACAAAATCCTTTTGACATTATAAACTAATAATTTTACACGGAACATTTTTCAACATTTACAAAAGTTTGTACAACTACGAAGAAGTGCCTTGTCATATTTTACTAAATAATTTACAGTTCAGGAACTGTCGGTATAGGTACAAAGAATTCATTTGTAGTATTACAAACTAATGATTTTACAAAGAAAATTTTTGTACTTTTACAAGGATTTGCAAAATTACAAAGAAAATCCTTGTAAATTTTACAAAATTTTTTTAGAGTTCAGTGTTATATGTTGACCCTGCCATATTTAATTAGTTCACACACAAGGAAAACCACATCTTAGTAACGCTACAGTTATTCTTTCACGCCAATTCCTTCTAATTCAGCACGGCATAGCCAAATTCTGTTCTCAATCTTATATTTCCGTTCATTACAGTTTAGTACACATACGAGGTTAGTTTCCGGTATCGGTGACGTGTAATTGCCTACGTGTGACGTCAGATTGATAACTCGTGACTTTTAACACTTTGTAGGAATATTTTGAAGACACTTTTTAAATTGTAAAATACTTCTAACGCATCTACTTGTTGGGTAGTAGGGAATTCCATTGCTCAAGGTTGGTATTCTGCCAGGCTACAAGCTATGCGTGCGTAGCTGTCACTGTGGTATCACTGCGTCTTGATGGTCGCCTTCGAGACAACTGCAAGTATTTTCTAGTCTCTCTGATGTTATTGCATTCGTTATTATAGGCATTATTGTTATTTTTATTATTATTGTTATTATTACATAAAATCAGTTACCATAGATTACACTATTGCGTCAAGATAAGCTGTAATGTTTTGAATTGACTTTTAATTGCGTTTTTGTTAATTTTATGCTATTATTTTCTAAACTGTAGTAACAATTTATTTATATTTAGAATAACTTTACGTATATGAGGAAATAATTGTTTTATAATTTTATTAATCTTAATACACATATACTTATACGCATACTGACTTTACTTTTGTGTATTTCGTTAATCATGTGTTCATATTTTGGCAATGACAGCCGTTTATATATTTTATCACGATGTAGCGAATTTTAGGAAATAGTTTTCCGAAGTTCATTAATCTTGGCACGCATATTCTACTTAGTTGACTGGAACTTGTGTATTTCGTTAATCGTTTGATTATATTTTAAAAAGAAGGCCATTTGATACTTTTATGATAAAAAGGCATTTTATAATTTGTTCCTTAATTTGATCAAACTGGGTACACGTATTTACTTAGTAAGCTCACATATATTTTGTACCTTTTGTTTATCATATATTAAATTAACATTACTTTTTAACATTCCTAGATGCACGTAAACGATTAAAAATTTATTTAGGTAAAATGTCCAAAATTCCGAAATGAACACCTGCCTTTCCTCTATATTTTCTTATGTATGTTGGTTGTTGTATGACTATGTGTACTGAAAGATACTCGGCCGTTTTTTATTAATGAATAACCTGGTAGTCTGTAATGTCTGTCATGACAGATTCTGGTAGGTTAGCATCAAATCCTGTTAACATATCATGACTGGTTTCATATTAAGTGGTATATTTCGTATGAAATACGTACTACATTCGTGGTATTGGGTAGTTCTGTAATTTAAGAATCTTATTTATTGTTCATTTCTGTAATAATCGGAATCTACCATCCCTATTTGATATAAAGCTACATGGAGCAACATACTGACCACTAGATTTTTTTATAATTCCTACCTGTAATATTTAATCAATAATTTTCTTTATTGATGTAAAACTAAATACATTTTCGCAAGATAATTAAATTAAATTTTGCCCTGTGAGTTTACCATCAGAATTTACCACATTGATTCATCGTCTAGATTCAGTATCTAGAATCACAATCATAATTTAGTTTTAGATACATGTCTGGTTTCATATTGGGATTCCTATTGAAATGTCAATTTTGATCCAATTTAGGTTTCTTCATCTTTCAAAATATTTTGTTCGGACGCATGCCGTTATCTACATACAGAAGAGGAATATATTGCTGCATGTCAGTAAGGCTACTTGTTTTTTTTTCCTTATAAATATACATTGAGAGCACGTAAAATGTCTGCAAATAAACAAGTATTTCTAAATATCTGCAACACATTCACTAGCCTGTTAACCACTGACCAAAATCTATACAGGCAACAGATCAGAAACGACTAAGCCAGCAAAATTGCCAGATAAGTGAGTGGAAGAAACTTTACCGGCGTACGAATGTAGGAAGCGTGTGCGGTGATGTACGAGATGATGAAATAGACACATATAAACGGCAATGATTTGATTCGGTGGCAGTCATCATTGACAAGTGCAAAGTACGAGTGATTTAGAGGAGTGTAAGTCGCCTAGAAGGTTCGTGCGAGGGATGTCAGAGTGGTTATTAACGGAAGTTAAATACATGTTTTAAAATGTAAATTTCGAGTAGAAGACACTTTAAGAAAAAAGTTACAAATGTATCTTAAGCAATAGTAACTGACAAATGAAGTACAATACCTATATGATATATTTAAAAAACTTATTTTTGCTCCAGTTTCACAAGTAACATGCTTTTTGAGTAAATAATTCTTTCTTCGAAGGTTGGTTAGGCAACCAGTTTTATTAATCACTCCTCATTACATGCAGTGTTAATATTTTTTTCTGTATCGCTTATATTCAATGTACTTGCCGAAGACTGCCCTAGTCTTTTGTCGCATTTATGGAAACACTGATTGTATTTACTTCTCGAATTGTGTTCCTGTTATAAATGTGTTGGTTATTAAAATACGTTTTATATCATTTTATCGGTCACATACAGTACACAACCAATAAAATTTTCTTGTCTATGCACTATGTTCTCATCACTCAATTTCCCTGGTAAACCCGCAACATATTTCATGTATAAATAATCTCCAGAATCTTTCATAAAAATCAAAACACTTATTGTGTCCGCCAGGTATTTAGTATCATCAGAAAATTCATAGCCGGCATGTTGGTAATTTTGCGTAATTTTCGTCTTCTTCAATTGGTACTTCATCGCCTCTTCACTAGAGAGATCAGTTAGAGAATCGGGATAATATTCACCAGCACTGCCTTCTTCACTATCTTCTTTTACGACTACCATTAAAAATGGCAAAGACAGCCGTAAGTTCAACTACATCAACGCGTTGGCCTAGAGTGGACTGCAGATCAAAAAATAACAAACTTCGGTGTGTTACACAAACACCTCATAATTTCAATTTACCGCACAAAACATTGTTCCTACTTGACATAATTAGAAATCAGCATTGCAGATGTGTGTGCTATCTATACAAATAAGGCAAGCTGCCCTCCTCCATTGTGTGAAAGTAAAGACAAATACGTAAGGCACGTCTTAGAGAAATCCCCAACAGTATCATATAATAGTGGACGTAAGGACTTCGTGATGGCGGTTTCATAGGCACATAAAGCTAGTTTTTTTTATAAAACATAAATTACATTTGTTACTAACTTAAGGCGCCCGCCTGGTGGCCGTGTGTTTGTGTGAGTGAGGCACGACTCCAAGGGCGATGTTGACCGGTTTATCTGGTGCGGTATCGCCTCTACCGTAAGACACTGAAACGGCGTACAGTGGTATCGAAGATCACTCGCCTGACTGACACTTTCTGTGGTGACCCCATCTTTTTATTGGTGGAAAGTTTTAAGTAAAGTCCAATACGCCTCTCTATTGTAGTTTCACAAGAATCCCTTCAGTAGTTGTTTAGATATAGTAGATTGAAAAAGCCATTTTTAGTCATTTTTAGGTGCTCTGGAATGGTCTTTCTAACCAACGTGATGTTTTAAAACTTTTATTCCGAGGTCGTTTGAAATGTTCGTTCTTTTCGTAAATCCACACATTAGAAATACGTTTAGTAGTTAGATAAATGCGTTCTGCTAGCACGCTGCAATGCTGGCTACAAGGCAGGCAGGCGCCTTAAGATCGCTGCCTTCCTCGGAGCCTTAGTAATATAAGAGAGAGGAATTTATATATTAAATTATATTAGACCTACATGTATTCCAAACAAGACATTTTGGTTCTTTTCTGCGTGGCCCACATATAGACTATATTAGGTGGTTTTCCAATAGGCCTACCCTGAAACTGTGAACTAACAAGTATTTGCATACCCACATACAATTGAAAACACGAACTCATTATTTTATCCAATGTTTTATTTCTATAACTGTGTGTTCCTCTTATCGATGCAGAAAACAAATCTCGTTTGAAGTAGATCTCGATAAATGTGACTGAACTCTACATAACTTAATTAAATATGTAATGCCCCATATATTTGCTCTCGCCACGGCTGGAGTACGTTGCGTACTTGAGTACGTGACTGTATTGTTAAAGTCAGTAGCGACGAATATATGAATTTTATATAAATGTATCATAATCTTCACCTCATCGTCTTTATCTTTAACAGTCTTTGACAGAGTATTTTAATTCTTAAAGTTTTATTTTCCCAGACGCCTCAACTTCTCCCTTAGTCCTCAAAACGGCATTATCATCATCATTATTATTGTTGTTTTTACTTTTTATTACTAATAGGTTTAGAAGTTTGCTATATTCACCTAAGCATTGTTCATGTATAAATTTCGCACAACTGTATTGTACGCTGCATTATCACATGGCTTGCCCTAAGTGTTCTGTGAACGAAACATGCAGTCAAACATAGACGAAGCCATAATTAATTGTACCAACTATTCTAAATGTTGAAAAGCAGAAAAACAATGAGGTGCAGTAATATTTTGAGGCAATGGCGACAACGTCAGAAGAAGTATTTTTGCAGTTTTAAAGTGTATTTTCTGATATGTCGCCTGTTTTCATCTGCTTACTGTACCTGCGGCAACATAATATTACACTTTAGTGCACAAGGCCGGTCACTTCATCACTTAATTAATGAAAATCACATTTGCTGTCAGAAAGGACACTATGAGATTACAACACCAAATTTCAGTATACAAAAATTGTCAATTATAATTTCATTCCCAAATATCATAATGTATAGTAATTAGTGACGTTTATTAACTGAAATTTATAGGCCATTCGGAATAAAGTGAGCACTAAAGATTTAACCTTTGAAAAAAATCACTAGCCGTTACTGCATATAAGCCAACATTAACAACAGTTACATTTTTGTTTGTATGGTTGGTAGCGAATAACTGCATGTAGTCCCGTGTATTTTCTTATTTGAATACAGCATTAGTGAAACAACATCAATTGCAAACGACCT